>JASDQU010883901.1:27897-44284 GCA_032191745.1 Picea mariana | reverse complement strand
ATATATTCTTCTCTCTCGATATATATTCTTAATAGGATTGTTCCCAAGCACGATTGACATTGTAAATAATTAGTATTCACCTCATAGTGAAAATGCCCACCTAAGCATTGAGTATATTGACATTATGGACATTGAGGTTCTATCTATTCATCTAATCTCTCATCATTAGTTACATTATTTGAATTGAATGTATATTTATGTAAGGCAATATTATTTCCTATTACCATTATGTTTGATTGCACCATAGCATCTTGATTATTTTTCCAATAGTATAATGTCTTCAATTGAATGTTGTAATGATTGATTTTTTTTACACACAATTTACACAATTTTAGGAACATTTATATATCAATTATTAATGGGATTATTCCCAAGCACGTTTGACATTGTAAATCAGTAGTATTCACCTCATAGTGAAAATGCCCACCTAAGCCTTGAGTATCTTGACATTATGGACATTGAGTTTCTATCTATTCATCTAATCTCTCATCATTACTTACATTATTTGAATTGAATGTAGATTTATGCAAGGAAATATTATTTCCTATTACCATGATGTTTGATTGCACCATAGCATCTTGATTCTTTTTCCAATAGTATAATGTCTTCAATTGAATGTTGTAATGATGGATTTTTTTTCAACATTTATTCAATGATGTTTTATAGAGAATGGTTTTGACCAAACAAATAAACATCAGATTGAAATTTAGGGAAGATGAAAATGTATACTTTTCTTTTCTATTATTTGTACATAGTATCTTCATATTTTTGATTCCTAAAGTTCCCAAACTACCTTTGTACATTCTTTCCACCAACATATATTTTGACATTCAATGGGTAGCAAGTACCCCAAAAAATCTAAAACATAGTTGTATATCATGTAGAATAGTAGGTTGTATGTAGCTACATCCCATGTAGTCTTGGTACAAATCCAATAATTCTAACAATTTGGGAATTCAAAGGAAAGATTAGAACTAATATGGGAAGATATTGAAGGAGAACCATTAGAAATAGGGCATTGTTTGTGTGATCAACACTTGATTTCCATAGAATTGGTATGAAAATCCAAATGAAAATAATAGCTATGAGATATTTTGTTGGTGTAAGGGATCTTATCCCAATCTAGCATCCAACAACTATCTTAGCATACTTGGTGAAAACATAGCATGATGTCTGTTGATGTTTCTTAATGTGCCAACACCTAAACTGAATTCCAACCAAATTCAAATATTCTACCCTCAATGCAAATGCATACACCTCCACTAAATTTTCAACTGAACTTATAGAGGATGGAAATTTTAAAGTAGATTTTGGATGAAAATTCCAAGTGAGCAGTTCTTCACCACAAAACTCACCAAGACCCAATGAAGTTGAATTTAAAAAACCACTTCTACCCCATTGGTGGTTGTACAATATAAATACCCACAAATCATAAAGAGCGTTTCATTCATTGGATCTCTTTCCTAAACAATGTATGTGCCTTTAGTGCTAAGTTTAGAATACAAGTAGTCACATATATAATCAAGAATCAAGACATCCATTTGTTAGAGGAAGGGAACCATTGTATGAGGTTCAAACATAAGTTGAATTGTATTCATGATGGAGGTCCATAGATAATCTTTCCAAAACTACCTCTTCATCAACTCTATGTGTGGTAATCCATTTGTATTGAACATAAAAATGAACATGTTCACATAGGCATATGGGAGTTGGTATTAACAATGGAATGTGAAGGGATTAGATGCATAGGATTTGGGGATGCAAATATCTAGGGGTATGCATAGTGAAAAACACATCTACATTCCACATGGAATTTCCATGGGAAATGTGGGAGGGTGGAATGCATAGGAAAATGGTGTGTAGGAAGGAAATGTGGACCTCACACCTACAATGGAAAAATGGGATGTTTTGGTGGAAGAGAGATAAATAATGATCAATCAAATTTAATGTGTCTATCCTTAAATGGACATCTTGGACATCATATTTCTTCATATCATACATATCTTCCCACTATGACTATGTAAAAACAAATTGTGCTTGTTGAAAACCCATTGTAGCAGGTTCATCATGACCATATTGAATAATATCACCCTCTATATTCAAAGTATCCTCAAGTCTAAAATCCACAATATCCTTTGAAAATGAAAGATCACATACAACTTCTGCCTTTGAAAAAGGTTCTAAAAACATGTAAGGTACCACATCTATTATAATAGTTGAAAACATAAGTATTGTAGAGAATAATAGAGGGACAACACAATAGATGAAATCAAAAAAACAAAATAATACCTTTATTGATAGGAACCAATGTTCACTTTCCTCTTCGAGGGGGAAACATCCAGCAGAGAAGCACTCTATTACAATAATTCTCAAGTCAAAAAATTCTCATTCCCTTGACTCCTATTTATACTAAATCTATCTACCAAAAGAACAATATATAGGAATATCTTCTAGAAGCAGAAACTTCTATTAGTTATTCTTACATTTGAATTATTTTTCCTTATTACTAGGCCTTATTAATATTGTCCTTTATTACATGGAAAATATATTATTCTACCTACATGATGGGTCAGGGATGTTAGGTCCCTAAAATTCGCTCCCCCTAAAAAAACAACCTTGTACACAAAGATTGAGATGAGGAAATTGTTGTAGAATGGTAGTTGGCTCCCAAATGACATTTGATGGAGTTGTATCTTTCCACTATACTAACACTTTCAAGACTTCTTGTGGCTGCAACCATATAGAGCCTTCTTCATCCAACTTGGGAAGACTAGTTTGAGTTTGGTACTTAGTTCCAACCACCTTCTTTAAGAAGGAGACATGAAAAACATGATGAAGCTTAGAATGACTAGGAAAATATAATTGATAGGCCACATGTCCCATGCACTTGAGAACTGTATAAGGACCATAAATTTGGGTGCCAGTTTCTAACAACAATCATCCTTGAGTGAAGACTTCTTATAAGGTTGTAATTGAAGAAACACCTGGTCCACCTCAATGAATTGACATTCTGATTGACCTTTATCTTCTTATTTCTTCATTTGATTCTGAGCAATGACCAAATTATCTTTGAGGGTACATAGAATATCCTCTCAAACTATAAGAGTTTGTTCAACCACTTGGACCTTCGATACATTGGGCATGTATGAGAGAAATGAAGGTGGATTTTTTCCATGTGCTTCTTCAAAAGGAGTCATGCTAGTAGCTGTATGGTAAGAAGTGTTGTACCAACATTCAAGTAGGGGTAACCATTGAGCCCACTGATGTTTCCTTTCATATGAAAAACACCTCAAATATGTTTCCAAACACTTGTTAACAACTTTAGTTTGACCATCAGTATGGGGATGATAGGTGGTGCTAAGATGTAATTGGGTGCCCTGTAGACTGAATAGTTCTTTCCAAAAATTGTTGGTGAAAGTGGGATCTCTATCAGAAACAATAGAATGAGGCATTCCATGAAGCTTGAAGATATGATCCATGAAAAGTTAAGCCATGATGGATGCGGTAAATGGGTGTTTAAGATCACATAAATGAGCATACTTTGAAGCACGATCAAATACCACCATGATGAATGAATTATTTCCTAATTTAGGTTAGAAAACAATGAAATCCATAGAGATATCCCTTCAAATAGTGAGTGGAATCAGAATCAATTGTAGTGTGCTAGGGCATTTGACTGTTTCTCCCTTGTTGCATTGACAAACATCACATTCTGCCACAAAAGTGTGAATATCATGTTTCATACCAGTCCAAAAAGAAGAACGTTTGATCTTGTCATAGGTTTTGGTAAACCCTGAGTGCCTAGCTGTGGGTGTGGCATGAAGCTCAAAAAGCACCATGGATTTAAGTCATGATTGTTTACTTAAATACAGATGACCTTTGTAGTGAATCTCATCATTGTGCCAAGAGTACCTTGGGGAAACTGGAGAATTGGCTTGCAATTTTTGGATTAGACACAAAATTTGGGGATCTTGCAACCATTCTTGGTGAATAGCTTGGAGCCAATTTGGTAGAATGAAGGAGAGGGAGAAAAGGGACCCTTTATCTTCATATTTTCTTGAAAGAGCATCAACAACCACATTGTATTTTCCTTTCTTGCAAATGATCTCATAATCATATCCAAATATCTTAGTCACCCATTTTTGTCGCTACGGGGATGAAATACGTTGCTCCATAAAACACTTGAGGCTCTGATAATTTTTCTTAATTTGGAAGCATTGCCCCAATAGATAAGGGCACCATAGATCCTTTGCATGCAAAATAGACAACATTTCCTTTCATAGATTGATTTTCCCAAATGTCGCACTGACAATTGTTTTATGTTAAATGCCAAAGGATGGCCATATTGCATAAGTAATTCTCCAATTCCACTCATGGAAGTATCACATTATATGAAAAAGTCCTTTGTGAAGTCAGGAAGGGCTAGGACAGGAGTGGTGCACATAGTTTCCTTTAAGGCTTGAAAGTAATGATCAATTGTTGGAGTCCAAGTGAAAGAATTATTTTTAAGGAGAGAAGTGAGAGGTGCCACAATATTTCCATAATTCTTAACAAACTTGTGATAATATCCTGTTAAATCTAGAAAACCATGCAAGATTTTTAGAGTTTTAGGGTGAGGCCAATCCTACATAGCTTCAATTTTCTTAGGATCCACCCTAAAAACAACCTTTCCAACAATATGACCCAAGTACTCGACTTCTGAGGCTCCAAAATAACATTTAGATTGTTTGAGAAAAAGTTGGTTTTGAGACAGTAGACGAAGAACTCAATCCACATGAGAAAGATGGGTTTTCTAGGTTTTACTATAGATGAGAATATCATCAAATAAAAGTAAGACAAAATGACGGAGAAAAGGATAGATTAAATTATTCATGAGGCTTTGGAAAGTGGAGGGATCATTACACAAGCCAAAGGAAATGACCAAGAACTCAGTGTGTCCCTCATGAGTTCGAAATGAGGTCTTATGAATGTCTACCTCTTTCAAACATATTTGGTGGTAGCCAGAACGAAGATCAAGTTTAGTAAAGAACTGGGCACCACTTAATTCATCCAATAGATCATTAGTGACAAGAATGGGAAATTTTTCTTTGATGGTGAGTTTGTTGAGGGAATGAAAGTTAGGAAACATGCACCAAGATCCTTCTTTATTAAGTACCATGAACATAGGAGAACAGTAGGGGCTATTACTAGGACGAATAATTCCAATGGCGAGCAATTTTTGAACAATTTTCTCAATTTCATTTTTCTGGGAAAAGGGATGACGATAGGGACGAACATTGGGAGGAATGCTTTTGGGACGAGGGGAATGGAATGATCATGAACACCACAGGAAGGGGGAAGTCCCTAGGGATTTGAAAAAACAACTTGATGTTTGGAGAGGATGGATTGGAGGTCAGGAGGCATAGAGGGTGTCTTAGTGGCATGAATGGAATGGAGTTGTGCAATAATGTTAGAATGACCCTTTTGGAGGATCTCTTCCATGTGATGGGAACTAATGATCTCATGGGAACCTGTTGTGATTCCTTGGAACTTATACTATTGACCCTCTTGGTTGAATTGCATGGTTAATTCCTTAAAATCCATGAGAATGGGGCCCAAAGTATTTAACCATTTGACATCCAACACAATGTCACAAGCACCCATGTCAATAGAAAACATATGAGATTTCATGTGGTACTGACCAATTTGGAGATGCACATTTTCACAACACCCCGCACATTTCATGGACCTGGCATTGGTAATCATGATTTAAAAGTTGTTGACTGCTCGGATATAGTGATTAGTTTCTTGGGAAATGTGGCGATGAATATAATTATGGGTGTTTCCACTATCAACAAGGATGATGACCTTCTGATGCTTAATGTAACCAATTAGCGTGATGGTTTGAGGAGTAGAGCAACTAGTGAGATAATTCATGGAAATGATCGGTTCAACTTCTGGGGGGTCTGAGGGTGGAGTTGAGTCAGTTGGTTCAGGTGACTCGGCCATAGGGGAAGCCTCAAACTCTTCTTCAGAAACATCCTTAGTGATGACTATACAAATATTTTGTTCCTTACACTTTTGCCCAGGAAAATATTTTTCATCACAATTATAACAAATGCCCTTAAGTTGGCATTCAACCATTTCTTCCTGGGTCAATACTGTGATCATATCTCCAATTAGAATGATAGGATTTATCTTTAAATTTTAATTGAATGATGAAATGCATAAGTTACTTTCAGATTTTTCTTGATGTAATTATGTGAAATTATAAGATCACATGGTTATATCTATGTTTCCTCCTCTGTCATTAAACCTAAAATGTCAATATATGTTTTGAATTTATTTAGAATAGTCATAAATCTCATTGCATATTTCTATCTTGGATGTGACAGTTGGATGTTCTTCACTCATATAGACGCTTGGATACACCTCACTAACTAACAAACATGTTAGCTCTTTTTTTATTTCTTAATTCTTTCATTTACATATTAATGAAACCAGAATGTATGGTTTAGCTTTTGACTACCCACACGTCTGCGTTTCATAGTTTATTCAAGTCAAGATTAGTTAGATTTATAAAGGAAAACAAAAAATATTTAAATGTGCTTTCTTTATCTACTTCTTAACATAAATAATTTTTGCATTTGATTTCGTAAGTTTCGATTAAAACTTCCAATTTGTAAATGATGTGCATAAGTGATATTTGTATATTTTCTGCTACAATAGTTATATTAGAGCATATGTACATATATAATATATAATTTTTAGCATTAGTTTAGTTATTCCTTTCTTTTCATTTTCTTTTTAGGATTTTAGATTGGCTAACAGAGCCATTAAACCCGTCAGAACGAGTTACACCAAACAAGTTGGGTTATTTAGACAACCCCGGACCAGACTTGTTCTTCTAGTTGACGGATGATCAATTTTGCCCATCAAAAAATGGCACTAGAAGGAGGGCCAAATGACAAGAAGGCCTTGTAGAATCCTTTATTTCGAATATATTTAATTTCCCCATGGCTCCCCAAATCACTATGTTGTAACATGCTTTCCACTTCTGATTACCCGATGTTCTCAATGAGGCAGTCTCTCGCTTGTCCAAACTCACCTTTGATGGTGGGGGTGATGCATCTGCTAAAGACCACCTTAACAAGTTTTGGTGCAAATGCATCAAACATGACATTTTTGATTTAAAAGTTTTGTGCAGATTGTTTGCTTTTACTTTTAGAGGTCGGATTAAACAGTGGTTTGAGTCTTTTCCAGCATATCACATTTTTTATTGGTTTCAATTTGTAGATGAATTTTTTGATTCTTTTGAAATCTATGATTACAATCAATTATGTGAATAATTTCATACTTTGCTAGTCAATGAAAATTCATCTCCTGAAGGCTTTTCAACAAGAATCCATCATGTTCTTTGTAAATTTAATCTTGATGGCATGTAATTTGTATCAAATCTCCTGTATGATTCTTGCATCCCCTTCATCCAGTAATGTTCAATCGCGAATGACGAACCAGTTACAAATCCTATCACTCAATTGCGAGAAGAATTTTGTTCACGGGATGAGAAGAATCCATCCGAAAATTTTGAACAAGCAAAGGAGGTAGAACCTATTGAAAAGGTTCTTACTGACAATCAAACTTGTTTTTCCTCTGAATCATTGTATACTCAGTCCTTGACCATCGTTGAATAAGATTTGATGTTGGGTCAAGGTGAATGTATGTATTCTTCAAACTCTTGCTCTAATCAATACTTAAACTCAGTTATTGAAGAACACTTAGGTGAGGAAAATAATATTAAGTATTCTAACATTCCCAAGAAACTGATTAGAGATGTAAATCTTCAATTGGAAGAAGAAACCTTAAACCTTCATCCTCAAAATGTACTTTATCCATAGGAAAGACTAGACATTTTTCATGAAAGTTTTGAATTATCTATCATATAGGAGGAAAATCTAGATGATCATATTATGTTGAAGAATTTATCAACAAGACAGAGTGAAATTTTTAAAGAAAGTGAAGAGAAATGTCTTGAGAATACCATTGTTAAATATCATAGCTCAAGAGATTCTTTTCATGTGCTTATTTCTAATTCCTTTTACTTTTTATACCCTGATCTCTTCTTAGATTCTGGTGGACTTGATACTTTACCCACAACATCCTACTCTTTTTCGCCATAATCATATCCTTTCGATATGCCAAGATTTGGTGAAATTAATTTCAAACATAACATTTATAAAGTCGGATTTGACGTTCTTTCACTTTCATCACTCACATGGGAAAAATACATGTTGCAAGATGATTTTACACAGTTTGTTTTTGAAAAAGACAATGCACTCTCTCTTATGAAGATCAAACATTCTACGCTGCATATTCATTCTTTGATTAGCTCGAATTTTAATGTTTATGCTTCACATTTTGGAATGATCAATCTCATCAAAGGAAGCATTCAAACCAATAATCTAATTGATGTCACGAATCATCTTATGATGTGTTCCCCTTTGATATATACATTTCATCAAAGTCATAATTTCCATCCTAATTTTTATGACAGGATCTTAGAATGGCTTGAAGATTCGTGTCTAAAAAATCTTCATAATAAAGCTAAAATTGTGCTTACTTTGTTTTGTTCCCAAATATCTGGAAAGTAAGCATGACATATTTCCTTTAGATCCTCCATGTGAAGAAATTAATGAACACTTGGAGAATTGTTAGGAGGACAGGGCACTTCATCCTTGGCTGATGGTTATGTCAGGTTCCCATAATATTGATAAGTTTTCCAAACTTAATTACACTCTTCCATGCCATTATGACTTATATCATGACAAGATTGCAGAATGGTTGGAGGTTTCATACATCAAGAAATTTCAAAAAAATGGTAAGGTTGTGCTTGCTTTGTTTTTAAAAGAATATATAGGAGGTAAGAATAACACATTTCTTTTGTATTTTCAAATACTACATTCTTATGTTCTGATTTTCGACTTTCTACACCTTTCAGTATTGAAGATGTTCTTGTGGATACACTGGAAATACGATTTTACTTAGTGTTTTTCATCTGTCCTAGTAGTTTAGAGTAGGTTTAGGAATAGTTTTCCTTTAGTTTTAGTTCTCACTGTTTCTCTTTGTAATAATGCAGTTAATGAGCACAAGTGGGTGCACCAAGAGAACCTTCATATGATTGTTGTCAGGGAAGTCCACTTTGACCCTTTTCTCTCAGCTTTTCGTTGAACATTTCTTTTCAAACACACAGTATCATCATGGAAATTTTAAATGAAAAGTAAAGAGATAAGTAAATCTGAACTATCAATTTAGCCCTGAATCAAGGTGTCATGAGTAGGAATGCATTCATATTAATGGGGATCTTTCTATTTTCTTTAGTCTCTCAAGAGATTTTTCGCGTGATGATTCTAGATCCACCTCTCTGTACATGTTTTTTCTGTTTTAGTTTTCTTTTTAATTTTTAATTTTGGTTCTTTTCATTTCGCTTGCTTTCACTGCTTTATGGTTGAACTTTTGTCCGTGTCACCTTTTAGTTCGTGAAAGGAAACCAAAATGCCTCATCATGAAGCAACAATATTCAAGGTCTTCTTAGAGCATCAATGTTGTAAATTGTCGAAATACAGACTAGCTAAAGAAACTTTATGTTCGAAATAGGTTTTCGCGTTTCACTTTATAATCATGAACAAACACGACCATCATTAAATATCTTTACGATGCCCCTATTTTTAAAGAAAATAACTCAAGTATGCCTTCATGTCCTCGGAAAATTAGTCTCATTAGAAAACTAATTTCAGATCATAATGAAGGTTATCAAGCAAATATTAAAGGCTGGAAAATATCAAGTATTTTGAAAACTGAAATTTTCAACATCACCCCGCTCTTATGAAGATCATTAAATTTATGTCAAATTGTAAATAATTTATAGAGAGTTGTGGGAAGTTTCTGTAAACCCACCGAGATACTGAACAGGTCTAATGGAAACGGGTAAATGCATGCATGATGCCAAGACAACTTCATCGGGGTACTGAACAGGCCTACTGGTAGTGAAGCAATGTCAGGTCCAAGAAAATTATCAGGTATAAATTTTGATAATGGTCGTAAGTGCCCTTCATTTTGAATTGAAATTTCTTGGACAGGGGAGAGGCATCATAGTGGGTTAATTGACATCCCTACCGAGGCTATGGATGCTTGCTGGTAGCAGTGGCCCTATCAACAGTATCAGAGCCATTGGATTGAGTATCGTTTCTCTCATAATTAAAATTTGTCTCCATATTTCATTTGAACAGAAAGACATCTGAAGCTGGACTGTATGATGATTGTTGGAATTTGATTTAGATGCTTGATTTCCTTCAACTGCTCTTCAATATTTAGTCATTCTTAATCAGTCCTGACATGAACTCATTGGTGATGCAAAGATAACTTCTTCTCCCAGTAAGTTGTCACTGTTGGCATCCCTACATGTTTTTGCTATTTTTTAATGACAAATAACACCTCCTGTAGCTTCCATCACCTCATCCTGTAAATATCACTATTCGAGGGTGATCATTGGGTTATAAAAGGATGTTTGATTACTTTTGTTTTATTTTTTATCTTGCGTTTTCATGCTTGATTCATGACTATAAGCATGAATCAAGAATTAAAACTTAATTTTTCATTATAACCCTATCCAAAGATTGGTTTCCAAAAGGTTCAATGTGCTTACATCTACCTCATGTATCTTACTTGAATGATTTTTTGAGTTTATCAAATATCGATATAATACTTATGTTGTTTTTCATATTGGATTTGTAAGATTATGTTTCTGAATCCTTTGTAAATCAACTATTATACCAAAAATCGATTCACATTTTGAATTGTTAAAACATATCCTTTCCAACCCTTTGCAAATAGATTATATCCATTGCATGTCATGGGAATTAAACACACCAGAACCATATCCTGTACTTCACTTTGGATGGCAGGCTGAAGTGATAGGCTTCTCATTACAAGTTAAGAATTTGTGTAGTGCTATGTACTCGGGGCTTTCATTGCCAGAAGTGGTCAAACTCTATAACCGAGACCTTCAGGTGTATGCTATAATCGCACAAGTTTTCTGCTTATTTTTTTTTCATGGTATCCGCTCAGACTTATCCCTTTTACTCCTACCATCCAAACTTAGAACCGTTTTGAGTCACCCCTGCTACATTATGGCACTTGTGAAGCGAATCCAACCAAATGACTCTGAGTTTTCTATTTTTAAAACGCTATAATTGCATGCCAGAGACACGTTTTTGCGGGACCATTTTTGAGCAAACCATTACGAATTAGCCAAAACCCTTTAAAACCCATTCCGAAAATGGGGTAATTTACCTTCATCATGAGAATATTCTTAAAAAACGATATAGTTTCAGAGATACAACTCGTTCTTTGGAGGGAAAAATCTTAGAATTTCTTTGCGGCTGAGGTAAGCATTTTTGTGTGTTTTGCTCAGAGATCCAAGCTTGTTATTGGTTTTGTTGGGTTCCAAGTTATATATGCCCTTCCTATATTTATGAGAATGCAGTAGAATTTGCCTCTCCATCTCAATAAAAATTCCAACTCTTGCATGTCTAACCCTGCTGTCGAAAAACTGTGTTCATCCAGAAAAGGACTATGCTATCACAGATCTACTCTTTGCTGCAGTTCGAAACCCATTGGGAGAAAGCCACGGTCTGATTTCATGCTCAGAAAATTATGGGAGGAAGTTTTAGATGTATTAAAGGATAAAAACCCTCCTATTAATGAGTATGATCAGGGTTTCATTAACAAATCAATAATTCAATTTTAATTTGGCAAACAAGAGGATTAAGCAGGTTGGATAATACTCAACCAATTTCATTATTTTAAATTCGGATTTATTAGGTGTCTCTTTGGTAGATTGATGGAATAGTAAATGGTTTTTTTTGTTTTGATTATGTTATAAAAAATAAAAGATTTCATTTTCATTTTTTGTTATTTTTTTTACTATTTTAGACTAGCTACATAAACCTGTAGCTTATCTTTTTCTAAAAATTAGTTTGTAGCCAAGTCAATTTCTTATATAAAATTTAGGAATTGTTAGTTAATAAAATATTTGACTTGCTCATTTCATTTTTTCAGGATAGGATGTATCTGATGTTGATCTTATGGGATGGAGCATGCTGGACTTAGTTGATTAGCTATCTCCTTTTTGCTTATTTTGTAAATAGGAGAAAACTTTCATAAATTTTGAAGATATAGTTTGATAATGAGTGGCTTTAGTACCTCTATATTTGTAACTTAGATATTTTTGAGATTTGATCCTATCTTAGAAGATAGGAAGTTTAACTTTCATAAACTCTTTAAATACTCCATATTTTGTACTGAAAATCATCCTGGCAGAGAGTAGAAGATGGACGAGTGATTCCAAGACTTAATGAAACAACATATATGCATTTTGGCTTTAGCCTTTTGTTAATGATGTTTTCATTTATGTTTTGTTAATCCTAATACATTAATGGGTCTGATAGCTTTAGACTTAATGATCTACTATGTTTGAGATATTTATATTATAAATATCGTCTATAATTTGCTGCTCTAGATATAAATACTGTGATCATATCTCCAATTAGAATGATAGGATTTATCTTTGAATTTTAATTGAATGATGAAATGCATAAGTTACTTTCAGATTTATCTTGTTGTAATTATGTGCAATTATAATATCACAGGGTTATATCTGTGTTTCCTCCTCTGTCATTAAACCTAAATTGCCAATATATGTTTTGAATTTATTTAGAACAATCATAAAGTTCATTGCAGATTTCTCTCTTGGACGTGGTAGTTGGATGTTATTCACTCGTACAGACGCTTGGATAGACCTCACTAACTAACAAACATGTTATCTCTTTTTTTCTTTTCTTAATTCCTTCATTTACATATTAATGAAACCAGAATGTATGGTTCAACTTTTGACTACCCACACATCTACTTTTCATAGTTTATTCAATTCAAGATTAGTTAGATTTATAAAGGAAAACATAAAATATTTAAATGTGCTTTCTTTATCTACTTCTTAACAGAAGTAATTTTTGCATTTGATTTCGTAAGTTTCGATTAAAACTTGCAATTTGTAAATGATGTACATAAGTGATATTTGCATATTTTCTGCTATGATAGTTATATTAGAGCATATGTACATATATAATATATAGTTGTTAGCATTAGTTTAGTTATTCCTTTCTTTTCGTTTTCTTTTTAGGATTTTAGATTGGCTAACGGAGCCACTAAACTCATCATAATGAGGTACACCAAACAGCTTGGGTTATTTAGACAACCTCGGACCGGACTCGTTCTTCCAGTTGACGGACGATCAATTTTGCTCGTCAACACAGACGAAATACCTCTAGTATCGAGTTTCACACCACCTTCATTGGGTGGCTCTCCATCATCACTAGGATGTGTTTCACTAGTGTGAAAACATGTTTCTTCATTAGTTGTCTACTTAAAACAAACAAACACATTACTTTATGTCCAAAAATAATAATCAATAGATTGTACAAGTAATAAATTATAAATAATATTTGTTGATTATATTTACTTGTGTGTCATTTTGAGTGCCAAAAGGTTGTGTTTCCTCAATATTGTTTTGCGTTCAACCATGGTTTGAAAATCATTCTTGAAATTAAGCTTAAGGTCTTCCTCTGTTGGATTTTGTTTGAAATCCAAGCCCTGCAATTTTGCATAAGAACATGATTTTTTTCTTCTTCTGTGCAATTAAATTAAAATTGTTAACAATATATTATTTGGATGCAATTGATCTTTTTATACTTACAATTCGTACGTCCAATTTCAAGTAACCAACCAAGCCAAGTTTGTGTTTCCCATGTTTTAGTATTTTGGTCTTGGTGGATTTGGATGTGTCTGAGTGTCTGTATTGAAAAGTTTCAAATGTGTAATTAGATGTTAAAATGATGAATCAAAATCATAATTACATTATTAGAAGTGTCGCATACCTTCCTGAGCCGAGTGGTGTCTTTCCTTCTTTTCAAAGCATATTCTCATTTGCATCTTCCTGTAGAGCCTTCCACTCCCTCTCAGGAATCATTGGAGGACGCTCATACTTAGGTTTCATTTGTAGATGAACCCTATATTGGTCCTGCGGATATTTTAAATATTCACCTGCTTTTGAGGAGACTCAAGATTTGTTTAAGGAACCCTCACCAGATAGACCAACCAACTTGTTAATGAGTTCATAATTTAACTTATAACTTTGGGAATTCCACCTTATGTGTATGGTGGGAAAAAATTTATGCATGGTTAGGTCATTCATGCGTTTATAAAATTTATTGTTTTCTGCAAAACAATATTATCATTAGTTTAAAATAATTGCACATTATACATAAATTTCAACTAGACTATACATAATAATTAAAACACATCTTAAATACCTGGAAGCTTTTTTATTTTTAGAGGGATGAGCTCATCGTTTAAAAAAAAGGTAACCGATAGTGTTCCCATGCTAGTGACATGAAAAGATCCAGGAAAGAATGCTTAAAAATGTGCAATTCCATGTTCTGCATCCACAACATCTCGTGCACATTTTGGCATGTGCTGATTAGGGCTGGGTGTAGTACCAACATCAACCCTAGAGGGTGTACCAGTATGAGTGATTGGTGTAGTACCGACATCAAAATCGACCCCGGGGGTGTACCTGCATGATGTTGTGTCGATGTAGCAATGACTTTGGTACCAACACCAACCTCCATAGGCACATCTTGGGGATCAAAATCCTACAAAGACTTTTGTAAAAATAATGATTTTTTTATAAAGTATTTGTAAGAGTATAAAAAATAAAATACAAAATAAATAAATGGGATAATTAAAGATCTTGCTTACCCCATAGTGATGAATTTTTTCCATCAAGGATTTAATTCTTTTATTTATCTCCTGTGTTGATCCGAATTTATGCAGGAATGAAAAAAATACATATATAACCATGAATACAAAGATGCAACATAAATAACACTTCATTTCATTAATATCAAAGAACTGAAATTTGCTTACAGACAGAATATAAATAAACTAGCTAGGGCGCAGGAGCTTATCTTCGAGAAGACATGTGGCGGCTACATGCCTCTGAACTATGTGTTACAATGAGGCTCGAAGGCATATATATTATTTAGAAACAATGGAAACCCTCAAAATAAAAAAACCTAACCCTAGGAGACGAAACAACAAAATATGGGCCCCATCGGGGTAAATTGGTACATCAATTTCCCGGGGTTGTAACTTTTGCATACTATCTCCATTTGACGCATATGATACATCGTTAGAAATATCTATCTGAGGACTACAACTTCTCACAAAAAATATTATGGTCTTAAATAGAATAATACTCTTCAGAGGTTGATTCCCAAAAAATGTCGTTTAGGGCCTCAAAATGGCTTCGGAAGTTCAGGACCTGAAACACTGCCAAAAATAGTAAATTGTGCTACAATTAAGGAAACTAAAAAAACTGAAAGAAAAAATGGTGGGGGTCCAAGTGGAATAGGTGGGTGGCCACCGATATCCACCTGGATCATTCCTCCCCCCTCAGGAAGCAATGGCCCCCATTGCGTTGAGTTCCTCCATGAGATGAGGAAACTTCTGTTGAACTTGGTCCCTAGTGATCTACTTTCTGTGGTGAAGGAGTTGGCCTTCTTTGAAAACTCAATATAGATAGATCCTCTGTTAGAATTTGTTCTTGATCTATGTGTCCATAATTCAATCATTTTTGTCTTGTTCCATGCAGTATGGGTTTAACTCTATTGGTGTGAGTTGTTCTGCCATGTCGGATGTGTCTAGTAGAGGTGGAAAGTAAGGTCGAAGGTGGTCCACATTGAACATTGGGTGCATACCAAGGAATGGTGGGATACTGAGCTCGACGACATTGTCACCTACAACCTTGGTGATTGTGTATGGCCCATGTAACATCCCTAACCATCCATGACGGGCCATGCTACGCAAGAGAACTCTTTCTGTTCTCTCTGAAGAACATACTATTGTTGATTAAGGTTGGTTTTCATTGATGTCAACCCTTGAAGAAAGACCCGTAGCAAAAAGGTTTGGGTAATGGACCCAATATTGTTTGATGTAAATATGAATCATTATTGTTTTTTCATTGTTGATAAGAAGTAAATATGGATGAACTCCAAAGTGGTCCCCTTATGGTGAAATCCCTCACGGGAAGACGCTTTATGGAGTAAGAGAACCCATGCTTAATTGTGTAATAATGAGATGAATGAAAGTGAATTTGTAAGGGAACATATCCTAGATGGATAGTGCTTGTCATGTCATTTCTGGTGGTATGTGGAACGTCACATAATTCCTCATGGTTAGAGAGTTATGGCCATGAGAAGTTGGAGACCCCACGTTTGGGTAATGGACCCAA
>JASDQU010883900.1:13646-37624 GCA_032191745.1 Picea mariana | reverse complement strand
CTATTACACCTCAGCACACACATTTTCTACTGCCCTCGTTTTCCCAATCACTTTTCCTTTGTCACGTCTATCCATTGTCCATCCCTCATCCATTGATTCCATGCCGATCATGTCAACTGCCTCTACCCTATCATCTTTATTTACACTGACCAACTGGGTCCCCTTATAATAGTCTAACAAAGCAGTAGACAACCAAGGGAAAATTGTCATCTCCTTCAGGTGCAAAGTTGACTTGGGCCTCTCAGATCCCGATGCAACAGTTAATGTAAATAAGGAAGGTGGGTGAGACATCGTCTCCTTCCTTAAATAAAAGGCCAATAGGGGACAAATTGCAGAAGCAGACTGTTAGTTACATCTAAAAGAGATCATGTCTGACCAATTTCGACATGCACAACTTGACAGAGAAGTTTTTCAATGCAAAGCCTTAAACGCATGACATGATCACATCTTCGGCAGTCGAAGCTAGTTTTAAGTATATGTGGGAATTGTTTCAATTTTTTTAGTGCCGATGGTAGAGCAAAGATACCAAATTGTATAGTTTTAATGAAATCTCTGGTTATCTGGTTATGTATATGCATTTGAGACTTATTTTTTAAAGGTAGTCAGCTTTCTTACTCCCTCTTGTTTCCCTCTGATGCTGAAAGAGTTCATGATTAACTGATTCACTTGAATCATTATGACTTCATTATGATGAAAGTTCGATTATAGTGTTGTTATAATTCCTTTAAGTTCTTTGAGATTTGAATTTGAGAATTTATTGCATTTAAATTGTTTCTCCTTGGGCTGCTAAAATACCTAATGTTCTCAACAGACCTATACATTTTCTCACCGAGGTCTTCCTCCTACTCACCCTTACTACAACTTACTCTTTGAAGTTAGACTAAGACCTCACCTGCTCGTGCATACTAGTCTATTTTTTTGAGTTGAGACGATATTTTCCTGAGACTTCACCCATTTGACCTTTTTATACCCTACCTGTGACACAAAACTCTGATGGGTATTGGGCTTTCCTTTCCCACAATTTGAAGGGTGACTTCTGGTGCTAACACATTCCAATAAGGAGGAAAATAGTAGTTCAAGCCCATCTCCTAACAGAAAGAATAGGAGAGATGGAGTGGATGAACTGAAGGGTGAAATGAACAAGATTAAAAATCCTACTTTTGACAGAGAACACAAGAAAGATGAATATGCCGAGACTTGGCTGCTAGGCATGAGGAAATATTTCCAACTGTAGAACTATTCTTCTCATGTAGAGGGAAGAATTTCCATTTATCAACTTAAAGGAAAGGCATCCATATGGTGGGAGTAGCTTGTGCAAGTCTTGGAGGGAGTTAAGGAGACATTTTGAAAATAAGTACTTAACTAAGTGATACTATGAAAGAAAGATAAAAGAGTTCTTTGAACTCAAGCTGGGCAGCATGACCATTGATGAATTTGAACAATGGTTTTTGGAATTGTTGAAGTATTTTCCCTTCATCAAGGATGATACTGTCAAAATTCAAAGGTATCTGAGTGGACTGCCACCTTCCATTGGTGACAAGATCCAATATGATGACCCAACGACTATGGAAGAAACTATAAGGAGATAAAATTTATTATATGATCAACAAAAATAGAATCCTACTTTTTAAAAACATTGGTAAGAAAAGAATAAGTTTAAGAGGGAGTAGAGGAAAAAGGGAATCAAACCACCTTTTTTTATAAATATCCCTCAAGGACAGTTAGGTTTTAGAGATCCAAGGAAGGCTAGAGTAGGAGGGAAAATGCCAATACAACCACCTATGGAATGTTGGGGATGTAAAGGAAATCATAGGTACAGATATTTCCCCCATACAAATGACAAAGTGAGAGTTTTCCACAATGTTCAGTAGGAAGAAATAGTGGAGGACTTGGGCAGTAGAGTACCAAGGATCTATGTAGACTTGGAAAACAAGCAAGAACAATATCAGTTGCACATGATTGAAGTGGAAGGTATGATAAAAAACCATGCCTTTACTATTTTAATTGATTCGGGGGCTAGCCATAGTTATGTAGATCCTAGAGTGGTGGAAAGTTTGGAATTGTCGAGAAGAAAACATAGAAAATATTGGTTAGTACAACTGGCTACATGAACCAAGAGAAAGGTTACAGAATTGGCTAAGTCTTGTCCAGTGGACATGAACAGACTAAGCACGAGAGATGAATTGAACATTTTACCTTTAGGTTCCTATGACTGTCTAATTGAGATGGATTGGTTGGACCAGAACCACACCATATTATAATTTCGTAAAAAAGGAATTCACTTGCCTGGATGAGGAAGGGAATCAAAGAATAGTCCAAGGAATTCCCAGGTCAGTTACTGTTAGATAAATCTCAGCAATGTAGCTGAAGAAGTGTTACAAGAAAGGCTGCCAATTATTTGCAACCCACTTGGAGGAAGAACTCGAGGATAAGGTGTCAAAGATCAAAGACCATGCAATATTAAAATATTTTGAGGATGTATTCCAGGAGGTACTAGGACTACCCCTGAAAAGAGATATTGAATTTTCTGTAAACTTGATTCCTGGAGCAGCTCCAATATCAAAAGCTCCTTACAGAATGAGTACACCAGAGCTTAAAGAACTACAATTGCAACTTGAAGAGCTTCTGAAGAAGGGGAATATATGCCCAAGTGTGTCACCTTGGGGAGCCTCAGTCCTGTTAGTGAAGAAGAAAGATGGGACATTGAGATTTTACATCGATTTCAGAAAGTTGAACAAAGTGACTGTTAAGAACAAGTATCCTCTGCCAAGGATCGATTATCTCTTTGATCAGTTGAAGGATGCTAAGATATTTTCAAAGATAGATCTCAGGTCAGGATATCACTAGGTAAGAATAAAGGATGAAGACATCAACAAGACCACCTTCAGAACAACATATGGTCATTATGAATTCACAGTGGTGCCATTTGGGTTGTTGAATGTGCCCATTGTCTTTATTTGCCTAATGAATGGTGTATTCAAGGACTATATAGAAAAGTTTGTCATAGTATTTTTGGATGACATCCTGGTGTATTCTAAGTTGGAGGAAGAGCATGAAAAACATCTGAGGATGGTGTTGCAAGTGTTAAGAGAGCACCAACTGTATGCCAAATTGAGAAAGTGCTCATTTTATCAAAAGAAGATCCATTACTTGGGACATATTATTTCAAAGGATGGGATAACCATGGATCCTGAGAAGATAGAATCCATTAGAGAATGGTCAGTGCCAAAGAATGTGATAGAATTTTGATCCTTTATGGGTCTAGCTAGCTACTACATAAGGGTCATTGTAGGATTCTCAAGGATAGCTCACCCCATCACTTCCTTGCAAAGGAAGGAGAAGAAGTTTCAGTGGACAGAAGAATGTGAGAGAAGCTTCCAGTGATTGAAGCAGTTGTTAACCAGTCCTCCAATCTCGAGGATTGCAAATCCAAATGAAGATTTCGTAGTGTGCACAGATGCATGCAAAGAAGGAATGGGAGGAGTCCTAAGCCAGAATGGATTTGTAATATTTTATGAGTCCTAGAAATTGAAAGAGCATGAAAAAAACTATGCAACTCATGATTTGGATTTGGCGGCCATCATTCACGCTATGAAGAAATGGAGGCATTACCTCATGGGAAGGAGGTTTGAACTGAGGATAGAGCATAAAAATCTGAATTATTTGTTTGATCAACCAACCTTGAATGTTAGGAAAGTAGGTGATTAGAATTCCTTTGTGAATATGACTTTGATATCAAGCATATCAAAGGAAAGGAGAATAAAGTGGTCGATGCACTCAACAGGAGAGTGCATGAATTACATGCTACAACCATTAGCATGTACCAAACTAACATTAAAGGCAGAATTTTGGAAGATGCAAATGCAGATTTGTAGTACATGGAATTGGTAGCAAAGATACAACAAGGTAAGATGCTATAGAGAGTGGAAGATTATAAGTTGGGAGCTGAGGGAACACTCCTGTACAAAAACAGATTTTATGTTTATGATTATAAAAGAAATGCATAATGTGCCTTATGCTAGGCACCCTAGATATTAGAAAACTATGGTAGTAGTCAAGAGCCATTACCTTTGGCTCAGTATGAAGAAATATATTGTTGAATACATTGTCAGATGTATGGAGTGTCAGAAGGTTAAAGCTGAGCACATGCACCCAATAGGGTTGCTACAACCTTTACCCATCCTTGAGTGAAAGTAGGAGGTAGTGACAATGGATTTCATCATAGGATTGCCCAGAACATGCAAGCAACATGATTCAATCATGGTGGTAGTGGACAAGCTTACGAAAGCTACCCGTTTTATTCCATTAAAGACTACTCACAAGGAAACTAATGTTTATGATATCTTTATGATGGAAATAACATGATTTCACGGTGTTCCCAAGACAATTGTGTCTGACAGAGACTCGAAACTCACCTCAAAATTTTGGAAAGGTTTATTCAAAGGATTCAGAACGAATCTAAACTTCATCACTTCTTATCATCCTGAGTCTGATGGGCAGACAGAGAGGGTGAAACAAGTGATAGAATACATGTTAAGGATGTATGTGATGGACAAACCATCTAAATGGGAAGACTACCTACACTTGGTAGAATTTGCCTGCAACAATGGGTATCAAGGATCACTGAAGATGAGCCCGTTTGAATCACTTTACGACAGAAAGTGCAACACTCTAGTAAGTTGGGATAACCCAGCTGATAGAGAAGTAGTTGGAACAGATTTGCTCAAGGAAATGGAAGAACAAATGCTAAAGATTAAGAAACATTTGAAAGCTGCCCAAGATAGGCAGAAGAGTTATGCTGATAAGAACAGGATCCACAGGGATTTTAAGGTGGGTGATCATGTTTTTCCAAAAGTGAAAGCCAACAAAAGTTCCCTGAATTTGGGAAATTGTTCAAAGTTGGCAACCAGATTTTGTGGACCATTTTAAATTCTATAAAGGATTGGACTTTGCTCAAGGAAATGGAAGAACAAATGATAAAGATTAAGCAACATTTGAAAGCTGTCCAAGATAGGCAGAAGAGTTATGCTGATAAGAACAGGATCCACAGGGATTTTAAGGTGGGTGATCATGTTTTTCCAAAAGTGAAAGCCAACAAAAGTTCCCTGAATTTGGGAAACTGTTCAAAGTTGGCAACCAGATTTTGTGGACCATTTTAAATTCTAGAAAGGATTGGACTAGTTTCATATATTCTTGCATTGCCTGCATCCATGAATGTACATAATGTGTTTCATATTTCATTGTTTAATAAATATATACCTGATGCTAATCATGTAATCGATTGGAATGTGATTCAGGTGGATCAAGAAGGCGTCTTGTAGGTGCATCCAGTGCATATACTGGACCAGATAATAAAGAAGCTCCGAAATCGAGCCATAGGGCTTGTAAAATTCTAGTGGACCTGGTACGGTCCCGAGGAAGCAACATGGGAGCATGAAGATGCTATGTGGGTAGAGTACCCACATCTTTTTGAAGATTTTGGAAATCTTGTTGTTTTTTTGTAAATAAGTTGCACTGAGGATAGTGAAAAAATAAGGCGAGGGGATTGTAATACCCCAAGGCTGAGCCCCTTCTGAATTGTATTTTTTCTTATAGGATGGTGAGCCAAGTGGTTATAAGTTGAAAGAATTATGTGTTTATTAGGCTGGTGAGATAGATGCCAAGGCTAATGAGCCTAATTTTTGTATATGTAATTGTGCAGAACATTAATAAAAATACAAACATTGCTGTGTGTAGACCAACCACAAAGAAGAGTTATGGGGGAATAAGCTCGACTAGGTAGGGTAAGGAATGGGGGGCTAATAATTTGGGCTTAGGGGCTAAGCTAAGGGGCTTACCTCTAGACGAATAATATTTTAATATTATTTCCTGAAGACTAAGGTGAACATGATATGTTTTTGTTATCCTAAGTTCATGGAAAGTGGGATGTAAGCTAAATGGAGCACATGCAAATCCAGGAAGACAAGTGTCAAAATGGGTGCATGCAGTTAAAGTTGAAGTGTCATATCGTGTTGGGGGTTTGTCTTGCCATTCTCCCATCATGCACATGAACCTAAGACCTCCATCATCTGACCTCTGCATATCGTCATGCATCTCTGAAACCAAAAACTGTGAAGTCATCCCGTGTTTCTTCCTGTGAAGCTGACACAATTGTAGTCGCCTGAGTCATGTTGTGACTTAGCGTTAGATTGTTTCCTTTTTGGGTGTCCATACTTGTTTTTCCTTGTTGCTATTGCTATTGTTGTTACTGTTACTTGTACCTGGTTGTTGTTGAGTCGAAGACTGGTTGAAGAGGTAGGTTGTCAAGCCTGTGAGCAACTCTCTCAGGTGAGAGAGTTTGTTGGGAAGTGAGTTCTCCTAGAAGGGAGTCTCGTAGCAACTATAGTACTCTGAGACTTCTGGTATAGCCTGTTGCTGAAGCCCAAGGTAAGGGAGGTGAACTAGCCAATGGGATTGTATTAGTGAAGGTGTATCCTCCTGGGGTGGGACAAGCATGTGGGGAATAAGGGTCTATGGGTTGTGGGCGTAAGTGGCTCTTGGAATAAAATATCCTTCCTGCTGCTTTGTGCAACTTCCTTGTTGTCCTTGCCAAGCCTAGAATTCCCTTGCCCGGTGGAGTTTAGTCCAAGATCAGGGGTGAATTACTGTTGAGAGTGATGAGTAGCACAGTCTAAGGCTGGGAGGTTCGTGGAATATCTCCACGTAGTTGGTGGATTTACTCCAATGAAAAGATAAGTATCATTGTTGTGCTTAATTATATATTTTATGCATGTTTTGTGATGCTTGAATGTTATCATGTATTCTATTTCATATGGATTTACTGTTAATCTTGTTTGAATCTGAACTGGTTGCAGTAATTCTGTGTTATCGTGATTAAGTGTTTTAAATTCATTAAAATGCATATATATCGTATAAGTGTATATTCCTCATGGTAGCAGTACCCGGTCTCTTGAGGGTCAGGGATGTTACAAAAAGTATTTTAGAAAGGCTTACCTATCAGAGAAATACTTTGATGGGAAGATCAAAGAGTTCCATGAACATAAGTTGGGACAACTTACCATGAACATCTATGCCAAGATATATTTAGAGCTGATGAGGTATGATCCTTACTTCAAGGATGAGAAAGCATGTATACAATTTCTTCTCAATGGATTTCCACAGTCCTACTAGGACAAAATTGAGTTTGATGAACCTAAAACATTGGAAGGAACCATTAGGAAGGCCAAGTGTTGTGATGACCATTCTAAACATAAGAAAGATCCTTCTAAGGATTGGAAGAAGAAGGATACAAGTGGATTCCAAAAAAATGGATTAAAATCATTCTCATATAAGAATTTGAAGAAAGGTGCACAATTTGGTCAACCAAGAAGAAGTATACATCAACAAAATTTTCCATCTCAAAGTGGAAACATACCAGCAGATTAGGCGAGAGAAATGGTAGAGGAACCAAAGAAAGGGCCTCTATAGTGTTGGGGTTGTGGAGAGACACATCTATTAAGAGATGGTCCTCACAGGCAACATGAAAAAAATAAAGTTTATCATGTTCAAGAGGATACTGCAATCAATGATGTGGCTAGAAGTGTGCCTAGAATATATGCAATTGTAGAAAATCAACAAGCATACCACCCAGCTTCAGTAGTGGAATTGGAAGGTAAAATTTCCAAGAAACTCATCTCCATTTTAATTGAACCTATATCTAACCTTAGTTATGTCTCACATCAAGTTGTTGAAGCTTGTGCATTACACAAAAAAAGACATGCAAAGGCATGTTTGGTTCAATTAGCCACAAGGACAAAGATAAAAGTGGCAGATGTAATAGAATATCTACCATTTGAAATGAGTGGACTGCAAACTCAAGCAACCTTGAATATCCTGCCCCTATGATCATATGATGTATTGCTAGGCATGGAATTGTTAGTAGTTCACAAGGAAAAAATGATCTTTTATGAGAATACTTTAGAATGTGAAGATGAAGAAGGAAATGCAAGACTTTTGCAAGGCATTCAGAAGCCAATTTCAGTTAGAAAAATATAAACACTACAACTAAATAAATTTAGTAGAAAAGGATGCCCCTTAAATGTAATACAAGTGCTTAATTCAACAGAAATAAAATATCTCAAGGATGAATATCACCCAATGTTGTGGAAATTTACAGATGTGTTTCTAGAGAAGGTGCCTCGACTACCACCTAAGAGGGATCTTTATTTTTCAATATATCTTGTACCTAGAGAGGTACTAGCATCAAAAGTTCCCTACAGGATAAGTGCACCAAAATTGGTGGAGTTTAAGGTACAATTAAAAGAGATGTTGGATAAAGGGTACATTAGGCTATGTGTGTCCCCTTGGGGAGCACCAACATTGTTTGTGAAGAAAAAGGATGGTAAATTGCACCAACATTATATGTTGCTATTGTTTTATTGGATAGTTGCATTTTCTTGAAATACTAACAAAAATACATAGTTAATCTTGTATTCACTAGTTAAAATATTCTCCTAGATAAAATAGGTAGAATATGATTGCACTCTTCATTTTGCATTCCACCCTTCAATTCATATTCAATAGTAATGGTTGTCAAGATGGAATCTGGATAAATGAATACCCTATTCCAAACAGTGTGAATTATAATTGGGACTTTACATTAGGGAGGACCCCTATTATTGAGTATGACACTTTGCCTGCAACACCACATTCATTTTTTAAATTTATTTTAGTTATGTGTTTGCAATTTCATTAAATCTATTATAGTTTATGTTGGTAATATTATAAGTATTGTGGGATTTGGTAATGATGATGATAGTGTTACTATCCATTGAGACCAACATTTGTCTGTCGGAACTTTGTAAACAAAAGTTATCTGTCCTATTTTATTGTGTTATTTTTTTAACTCAAATCGCTTACAAATAATATTGCCAACCTCGCTTGAATTTCATTGGTTAACACATTATAAATATGAGTGGTATTACAAATTATTTGAAAATGAGATCTAATATGTATGTATGATGTTCACAACAAGAGAAAATGTTTTTAATCTTCTACCTTGTTATAATTACACACTTTACAAATTCTTTCTTTCCATGTTGTTTTAGGTCTTGTGTACCTCCCAATTTACTTAAGGAGCTCACATGACTTTGTCCTTCTTTTTGCAATATTTATTTTTTTATTGAAGCTAGACATAGTAGAGAGAGACTTTTGATCTTCTTAGGGTTTATTTCCTCTTTATAGTAGACAAATGTTTTCTTATTCTCCATCTTGTTGTAATAATGCAACATTTATTTAAAGTTACTTATAAAAATACTATTAATGTGTTGATATTATGAAGGGAATCATTTTCTACTACTCCCCAATACTGGAGCCAAGAATTAGTATATTGTGTCCACCCTCTCTTTAGTCTTGAGTGATTTTTACTAGTGTTTGAAGCTTTAATAGGAAGCCTCTCCTTGTTCATGTTACTAGTCAACTTATACTTGTACATGAGGTACCCTATCATAGCCTTACTCTATATAGGTTGGAGACCATCTTTTAAAAGAGGATATGGCATGGTATATTGTTTTTAACTATAAGACTATGTATTTAAACATCTTCTAGATTTTCTCCAAGTTTTGTTAGAAATACTACAACCTTAGACTTATAAATTGTATATAATCATTGGGATAACTAGAATGTCAAAAGGAAACTTCTTTTCTTCCTATAACCACAACTCATCTTCTTTAAAATTATTTTCAAAGTAATAAACATTTTTTCTACCTCTACTAATCTTTTATTTTAACTTCTTCCAAATTGTAATTACGATAAACAAAATTAGAATAAATGATATCTAATAAATCTTTAAATTTATATTTATTTAATGTATAAACTTGATAAAAAATAGTATTATTGGAGTTTTCACCAATGATAAAAATTGACATTCACCTTTGCTCATGAAAAATAAATAAAAAAATCATAACGATCTAATACTTTTACCACCCTTCAATTTATGTTCACATAAATTAATATCTTTTCAATTTTAGGTTAAACATCCATGAACACAAAGGATATTAAATTGGAGGATTTTATAATTGAATCATTCCCATATATTAGAGAAAATGATGTTTAACTTAAAAATAAGCAATGACAATTGGGTTTAGCTTGGGTGGTTGGGAGGAATGATTGTTATCCTACCTAGGTTCAATTCACTCAAGTGACATTTTGAGTTCATAAGGAGTATATTTTTGTAATGGATTTGATACCTATTGTTGATATTCTCTAAGCCCTAGAATGTTGTAAGTTGTACACAATTTTCATAACACACACCTTTCTTGTCCTATTTTTTTGCATATGGAATTCTATCCATTCCAATGGAGCAACAAAATACACCTTGAAATTTAAACAATACCTTTTGCACCTTGTACTTGAAATTCCAATATTCCAATTTCAACTTCCTCTTCTACCAACTAATCTATGATTTTTACCTGATTAGGTGTAGAAGTTCCTTCTCCCGCTATTATTTATAATGTATTTCCTCTCTATTCCTTTATTCCAATATGAAAAATTTACCACATTTACCAAAACCTCTAAAGGGGAGTCCTATCAAAGTAACCATAGATAGTATTTGTGAGTATATAGAAACATTAGATAACCATGGAGAAGAGAAATAATTCAAACTTCAAATAGAATTAGAGGTAATTATTGATAATAAGTTTAGATCCTTTGAAGACAAGAATTAAAAATAGATAGAAAATAAAATATTAGGGTTGGAGACTAAGTTGTAGAAAATGGATCTTATATTACAAGAAATAGAAAAACAAAGACAGGAAAAAAAAAATCAACCCAAGAAGGAGAGGTCAAGAATATAGAAAATATTAATACAAGAAACAATATTAAAGAGCTAGAAGAAAATAAATAATAATTTGGCCCTGAATAGTTTGAAAGGCAAATTGGATATCACATCATCAAAGAGGATATGAATAAGCTTATAGAGTTATACCATGAGTATAACAAAAGATCCTTCAACCTCATAAGTTTTGTTTTAAAAGAGAAGAATACGAGGACACACTAGCACTAGTCAAGGAAGAACTACAAAATAAATTACAAATTTTAACAACTCCTATCATAGAAGGAAAGAGACTAGGAAAAATAATTGAACATAAATATAGGTTAATTCATGTTAAGGTAATATCTAATAACAAAAAATATGATGTACCTAGTAAAACTCCAAGTTTAAAAGTGTCAAGAATATTTATAAATGAAGACCTCATTTTAGAAAACCAAAATGAATTAAGGAAGAAAGTTCAAAAGTTAAAAGAAGCTAGGAAGGAAGGAAATGGGCAATAGTTAGGAATAGAAAATATTTTATTAGCGATAAAGACCAAAAATATATTAATAAGTAGGAATTTGGGATTCTTCAAACCCTCTCTTGGAACTGTCATAGATTTCTATGGAGCAAAGGACCTATGTTAAGTTGGATCCTCGATGAAATTGATATTATATTGCTTACTAAAACTTGGGAGAATGAAGAATATAAGGTCCCTAACATAGAAGGATTTGTCTCGTGGTTGATATGGAACAAGAGATATAACTATAGAGGGATTGGATGCATATATTGTTACATAAAAAGGAACATTTTTCCTCCCATTATGTTTTATAAGAAAGACCATTCCAATCAATAGATGTGGATGAATATTTAATATGTTAATGCTAAGAATATTTATGTAGAAATATGTTATCTCATGCCTATTAATTCGATCTTTTATAAAAAAAACAACCTAGATAAAAATCATCCTTAAATTGGATTAGAAAAAGATATTTACAGTTTGAGAAATGAAGGTAGTATCATCTTGCTATGAGACCTTAATTATAGAAAAACAATTAATAAAATCATTATTTTAAGCAATTATTCCAACTCTAATCCTGTATGTCTAGATGAGGACCTTGTTTTAGCTAGAAGATATAAAAGAAACTCTGAATACTTGGTTGAGAATTTGTTTGGTACCAAGCTAATCAAGCTCTGCAGCTCTCAATATCCAATAATTTGCAATGGTATAATGAAGTGGATTAAATCCAAATGGATGAATTGTATTTATGGGCTTGGGAACATTGTCATAGATTATGTGATATCTAATATCCATATATACAAGAAAATATTTAATTTTGACATCTCAAATGATCACAAGATTGAATTTGATCATAGGCCTTTAACCCTATCTCTAAAAATTTTCATGCAAAAAGTCCCTATTGAAGAGAATTATGATAACTAATAGCACTTTATCTTTGAAAATAAAAATAAAAATTTAAAGGATTTAAATAATGAATTAATTCTCCTATTAAATAAAGACAATATTGAACACCTCTATCATGATTTTGCAACAACCCTCTCTTCTTCCATTAAAAATTTCTATATCAAGGTGTTCTATAAAAAGGAAAATAGAGTAGCCAACCCTTGGTATGATAACGATTGTAAGATTGCTAGAAAATCCATTAGGAATGATCCTAATGAGTCCTAAAAACTCAACAAGATAAATAGGTACAAAGCTCTAATTAAAAGAAAAAAGGTACTATATAAATAGAAAGAAAGAGAATATTTTGCACCTATCTAAGATATATCCTAAGAAATTATGGAGACAAATTATGACTCGTGAAACTAAAGAAAACAATATGATTCTCTTAAGGGACCAAAATTATTTCCTTAAGAATATTTATGAATCCCCTGATGTTATGGACAACATTCAAACCCTTTCTATAGAGAAATAAGTTTTTTTTATAGAAGATATAGAGTATTGGGTTAAGAAACTCACAAAAGGGAAAGTTAAGGACACCTAAGGATACCAAAACAAATATTAAAAATTGGAGGGCCTATCCTCATCCCTCACATCCACAAGCTCTTCAATTCAACAATCAAGTAGGAATTCCATAAAACCTAGACCTAAAGCCTCATTTTTTCTATTTTTAAATGTAGGGATAAAAACAATCCCTATAATTATAGGACCATTATTATTAGCCCCATTTTAGCCAACTTATATATGGAGTTATTTGGAAACAAAGATCAACACATGGCTAGAAATCCATAGAAAAGGAGTTAAAGTCCAAGATAGATTTAGGAGATACCATTAAATTATGGAGAACCTTTATATGATTAATATCATCATGGAGGAGTGTCACAATAATAAAACCAATACTTTTTGTTGTTTATTTTACTTTAGAAAATATTTTGACACAGTTCCCATGACTAACATTTGGAATAGAATAAAAGAGATAAAATTTCCTTTTTAGTTAAGAGTTGTTGTGATAAGGTTGTATGAGAACATTATTGTCAAGTTTAGGAAAGCTAAGTGTTGGTCAAAATAAATTAAATATAATTCTAGCATCTTGCTCTTGCGTGCACCTGATGTGACTTATTCTTTGAGGACAGTTGTGTGCAACTGATCCGGTTCATTATATGATTGATTGTTTTTCTTATGAATTATGATGATGAGACTATGGATTATGATGTTATGTTATGTTATTTATGTATAGACATGTGTTATTGACTAGTTTCTTCTGAGTGTGTAGGAATCTTGACAGATTGAGGATGTCGATGGCATCGATGGACCTCCTTGGACTCCATATCGAGTTAGGGAGTGGACTGTATATGGTTTGAGTATTTATGTTATTGCATATGTGACATATGACGAGGTATATTATGATGTTGTTTATGGATTGCTAACATGTTTCATTGATGGATGCAAGCTGACGATTGCTTTCTAATAAGACTCACATTTGGAGTAAAGGGGTCATGAACGAGAACCAGAGATATTGAGGGAGAGGTGCGGTAGCAGCCCTGCCACGACCTAATAGCATTCCCATCATGGCTCGAACGATAGGTTAACAATTACCTAGTTTGAGAGATCCATGATGATGTGAGGGAAGACTGAGACAGTCGCTCACGAAGTTTCTAAGGGGCACGAAATAAGGTAGGGTCCTTATTCCTTAGAGACCCTTAGTCTCCCACAAGGTCACCTGATGGAGTTTTGACTCCAAGGGTTCGAAATCTACCAAAATTAGTCAAAAGGAGAGTGGTACCCTTGGAGCACGTAGTACGACTTGAAGGGCACGTCGCATAGATGAAACATGAATAAAGGCGAGTGGCACCCTTGGATCACATAGTGCGTCTTGAAGGGCACCTCACGATTTCTAAACACATGTGAGCCATTGAAACTAGGTGCCTAGAAAACACTATCTTACCTTGACATGGTCAACCTTAAAATAATTATTTATAAGTAAAGTTTATTAATTATAATTTTCCCTTAAATTTTTCTAAGCCTAGTTGAAATTAAAGCCTAGGTCTAAGTACGATATGAGGACTAAAAATTAGTTAAGAAATTAATAAAGGGGGGATGGAGAAAAAGAGGGTGGAAATCAAATTTAATATTTAAAGGAGGAATAAATTATCAAAAAAAATTAATTGTTGTTTATGTGCAAAACTTGCTAAATTCGAACTTAGACAAAAAGGGGAAATTAAATGCAAAAGGAATGTGGAAGATAGAAATGAATCTAGTCTAGAGAACTTTCCTAAAATGAACTAAACTAAGCTTTAAGAAAGGCCTCATTCATTAGGAAAGTTGAGGGGATAAAGGGAAAACAAGGAGAGTTCTTAGAAACACTTTTAGGTGGGTGAGGGAAATTCGAAAATTAATTTAATTAATTAAATGAATTTCTGGTGCAACTAAGGGATTGGGTGACAAGTGTACATGGGAGAATATTTCCTAATTAATTTTCAATAAAAAAAATTCAATGTGCAAATGGAAGTGTCACTAAGAAGAAATCTATAAAATAAATGGCAAAAGACAGGAATGGATCATGACTGGTATGTGTAAGGTTATGTTGTCGGATTTTTCTTGATTGATTTTTCTTGTGAGACTTTGGATACCCAACTCGAAAAGAGAGTGGTAGCTCGACCTTGTGAGGTGAGCTGGGAGATAGCTTTTCTCTAGATGTGTGCACGACCCCTTTGTGGTTTGGGGGGCTTAGGGGGAAGAAGAGTACCCCTAGCGATGTTTGGGAGGTACCGGTGAGGAATCGACTATTAGCAAGCGGGAGCCAACTGAAGTTCATCAATAAGTCCAATCATTGATTAAGGTACATATGTTCAATTTCACATTATAAAGTAGTTAATTTATGTATGAGGTTTTGTACGTAGATGGAAATGGCTGGTTTTCAGGATCTGTGCGTGATTTTAAGTGTTCCTTGACCCTTGTATTTTTTTCCTGTATCCTTGCCCAACTATAGATTGTGTTCACATTCAAAATTCTATTTGTGGGGTTTCAAATATCTGAGCTTGTTGGCCCTTTTCCACCTCAGACTCTAGATTTTCCCTTCTTGACAACAATTTTACATTTTTTCTCAGCAAAGGTATCCGACAATTTTACTTTACGTTGCTGCACCTAACAAATTGTTTTTAAAACTCCATTGGTGTCTCTGTGCCTTGGTATTTTTACTCTGCATCTTGGTTTTCTTATCTCTGCATTTGGGATGTTTTAATCTATCCATACCCATCCATTAATTCATGTTTCCTTGTGTGTAAGAAAGCTTGGCATTTTCTTTTAAAAACGTGATTACACATCCAACAATTTTCATTTTCCTAGTGTAAGAAGAGGCTTGGCATTTTCTGGCTTCATCTATTCACCCCTAGCCCAAAAAAACATGTTCCTTGCACCTTTGAAGGGGAGTTCTTATCTGCACCCTTCCCATTTTTATATTCTTGTGATTGTTTTCCCCTGCGTGGCTTATTCCTTTCCCAACCAGGTGTCTCAGTCCCCTCACATTGAGGCATTAAACCTTGCTGTGTGTTTTGTATTTTTTCCCCATGCGTCCCCTTGCTTACCCAATGCGTTGATCACGATTTTCCTCTACATGGTCAAATATACAAGAACAAATTCAATTTCCATAGCAGTGGGATCACTTTCTTAACTCGTGATATGCTCCTCTCCTTCCCTTGAACTGATTGCAGACTTTGTGTTGGCACTCGATTTTCTTTTATATTCGTGCTTTGGTTCCTACTCCTAGTCGATTTCATCTGTGGCGTTCTCAATGCCATTCTTTAATTTAGTGTTTACATCCACACCTTCATCACCCAACTCAAGTAATAGCGAGAGGAATAGAATTTTAAACCAAGGATTTTTGTACCCATATTGTGGGGAAAGAATGCACGTGCTTGCTTCCACCCTAGTTCTCCACATTAGACAAAGATTTTCGTGAGGTTTACGGCCAGCAGAAACCGTCTCTTTGCCCAACTTGTTTGGCATTCACTATCTGCATTTTTCCAGCACTATCAGTGGAGCAATCTGCTCAGAGATCACTCACCCTAATTTGTAGTATTTATCAGTGACATGTATCTTTGTGTTTACCCAATGCCCGTGGTTGAGAGTACAATCATAACAGATCTTTTTCTCTTAAATCATTTCCATTGTTAGGGAGAACGCATTATTTTTGTTGCTTCCTTCATTAATTGATTTAACTAAAAGTCACTTTGGTTATCCCCAAGTGATCAGAGTAAATGATTAGATGGTGGGTACCTAGTCGAAGTTCTTCATGCCTAAAATCCCCTTTTTGTTCTTACTGGAACTTCTTAAAGAAATTTTAAATTTCTACATGAATCTCGTGGTATGTTTCATTAGAGTCATTTTGTTACACTCCTTGAGGTATTTCTGTTAGACTCAAACACTTGGAATGTTGTTCCCTTACCCTTAACTTCTGCCATTCTGGTTGCAACTCATACTCCTACCTGTTTCTTGCGGCCTGTATTTTTTTTATTTCGAAATTTCCTTTATAAAAAATTTGTTCAGTAACATGGTCTGGATTGAGGACCAGATGGAGGTTTGGATCGAGGACCTTATGGAGGTCCAGATGGAGGATTGGATTGAGGTCTGGAATGAGGACTAGATTAATGTATGGATTGAAGGCTAAATTGTTTTTCATCGGTTCGGGGGTTGGAATAATTCCATAACTCTTCCTTGGATTCTTAACTCGGAGATGTAGCTTAAAATCTATTATCTATTAATTGTTACGTCATATTGGTGATTTATTAACTCCTTAAATTAATTGAGAATAATAATTCACTTTGTTATGGATGAATAAGTTATAGTCTTCCTTTAATTCCTTTAATGGACATGTGAGCCTTCAAATTTTTATTTACTGCGTGATGCTCATTTTATGAGTTTTATAAATTCGGTACATGATGAAGGGTAGCATGATAAATTATTTTATTGTTAAGAATGGTTGATCTACTTATAGTGCTTAGTTGGATATGTAAGATAACTTGATGTCCTTACATGACAGGTGATGATTGATCTTCTTATGGTTTCCCTAGATCTGAATTTTTCATAGACTCGTTGATTGTAATTACACTTATGATTCTTAATTCTTGTAACACTACCTTATAAGAATTTCACTTAATCATTACTTGAAGGTTGGATTGAGTAGACTATATTAGTCCCTACACTTTGATTAATTATGTTGATGTATGATTGAAATTCTAGTCTATATTTATGAGATGTGAATGATTAGGGGGATGTAGACACCTCCTTGTTCCTCATAACAGTCCCCAACCTTGAGACCTTAAATGGTTAAAATCAATTGGAACCTAGCCTTGAGAATTTCTTATTTGTCCTGGAGGTCCTAACCTTGTAGGGTAGGTTGGGCACATAGTATATTGTGTGCTTCTTGTGGTTATCTTTATGATCCTTATGATTCGTTATGTTATCTTTTGTTTCCTTAGAGATGTCTAATGATGGTCCTTATGAGATGTGTTGAATGTTAATATTGTACTATTGTGCATCATTATTGATGGTAGAATGCAATGATGTTGGGATGTTGTTAATTAATATGTTAATACATTGATGTTCTTTTCATGGTTCATGGTGACAATGTGTCGGCAATGTGTCGTATTGGATTATTAATGCATTATTATTGTGTCACTATTATATGTGATTGATATTTCGACGATGTTGATTGTTTATTGTGATGCTTTAATTTTCCTAGAAAAACTTTAAAAAGAAAAAAAAAATGACTTGTTGTATGTCATTTAGTTGTCGTAACGACGGGGTCGTTAGATATGGTATCATAGTGGGTTTAACCCCACAACCTGGGATCATTACACCTTCCTTTGTATCAACACTTGATTATAGTTGGTCACTAATCAATTTGAATTATATTCATGCAAGTAATAATGGTTAGAGGACATCGCAGAGGTAGACGATGTGGTGCGAGGGGAGGAGGCACAACACCTCCAGTAGAATCCATTCCAAAGGGGTCTAACCCTCAAGGAGAAGAAAAATTCATCGAACAGGAACATATAGTTGTGGGGGATGTGGTTGGGTTAATGAGGTCCTTTCATAGGATATTAGAGGCCCTGACTAGTCATCTAGATAGAGATGAGGTTAGGGCGTCGACACCCCCGAAGGGTCCACAATGTGCCCCAGCCGGTACTAGTAGCATTCACTGAGAACTTGAGAAGGTCAATTTTCTCAAGTTCTTTGGTGCCATGGAAGGTGCAACCGCTGAGGCATGGTTGGAGAATACGACTATGTGCTTTTCACTTCATGACTATACCTCAAACATGAAAGTACGCATGACGATATTTCAGCTGAAGGGAAACGCTCTTCTATGGTGGAAGATGCTCCTACCGCAACTGAACATGGATGTTGAAGACATGTCATGGGAACTGTTCAAGGAGTGGTTCTGGGAGAGGTATATTTTGGAGGAATTCATTGAGCATCAACTAAATGAGTTCAATGCCTTATGAAAGGGAAACCATATGGTGCCCAAGTATGAGGCCAGTTTTATGGAGCATCTTCGGTATGCTCTACATTTGAGCACCGAGAAGCTTAAGGTTAACAAGTTTGTATTAGGCCTAAATGTCAGCATCCATGCGAAAGTGAGGATTTTAGTGCCTCAAAAATTGCACGATGCTGTCCAAAAGGCCCTTATAGATGAGGAAGAGCTCATCAGCGGGGGTCAGATCAGGACTCCAGCGAGACAAACAGGACAAGCAACATCTGGTGATCAACAACATCAGACACCAGCTAGACATCCACTAGGGTATTGAGGCACTCTGAGAGGATTCACATTCACTACACCACAATGACCAGTGCCTCCCTAATAGACTCTCTATAGAGGGCCTTAGCACCAACAACAACGACGTTCATAACAACATCAGTTCGAGCATGTTCAACAGAACAAACCAGGGTTTCAGGTTGATGGGTCATTGGATTCTACTTCGAGGACCAGGAGTACTGGGCTGAAGACCAGATGATAGACATGTGGAGAGACACATTACCATCATGAATGTTCATTTGAGAGGGCCAGAGCAATTGGGTCAGTCAGGAAGACTGTTGTAGGATATTTGGGAAAGTCCCATGAATTCATGCAACGATGAATAACTGTCAGATCGAGCACCAATGTACTGTTCTCGAGACACCAAGTACCATCACTGACTAGACCTTTAGTATTTTTATAGATCCAAGTGCTATAGAGAGATTTATTTTTGGTGCAACACTAAAAATAATTAAGGTAAAGGTAGTCGAACATGATGAGTTTAGCTACGTGGAAATGGCTTTGGGAGCCAAGTAGAAGGTTGGAGGAAAGGTTACGGGTTGTATCCTTAACCTGAAATATTTTTTCAGGAAGTCCAACCTGTACGTCACTATCTTAGGATATTAATACATTGTGATCGGTATGGATTGGTTGGAATCACATGAGGTGATACTCAACTGTAAGATGAAACGGTTGAGTTTGGTCAATGATGAGGGACAAAGGCATGTGATTGTAGGAAGGAACCAGGGGGTTTCCCTAAGGTTCATATCTTCCCTATAGCTACTGAAGAGCATGTGCAAGGGGTGCAAGTTATATTTCATCCTCACGTTAAACGAAAAGGGCATGGAGGAAGGACTATAAAACTTTTTGGTAGTACAACAATTTGTAGATGTATTCCCAGAGGAGTTACCAGGATTGTTGCCTGATAGCGAATTGGAATTTACCATCGACCTAAAACCGGGGATCGAACTGATAGCAAGAATTTCGTATCGGATGTCGACCCTTGAGTTACAGGAGTTGAAAATGTAACTGAAGGAGATGCTCGACCTAGGAATTATATGCCCAAGTGTGTTGCCTTTGGGTGCACCTGATATTTTCATACGAAATAAGGATGGTTCATGGAGACTCTGCATTGACTATCGTCAATTGAAAAAGGAAACAATCAAGAACCAATATTCGTTTTCAAGAATAAACAATTTGTTTGGTCAGATGAAGGTCACGATGGTGTTTTTGAATATTGACTTGAGATCAGTGTATCACCAGTTACAGATCAAGGAGGAAGACATTCCTAATACCACCTTCAAGATGAGGTTTGGACATTACAAGTTTATCATTTTACTGTTTGGACTGACAAATGCCCCATGTGTATTCATGAGCTTAATGAATGGGGTGTTCAGTGAATACTTGGAAAAGTTTGTTCAAGTATTCATTGATGATATTTTGATTTATTCTCGGATGATGGAAGAACATGATGAACATTTGTGCTTGGTACTACGGTGTCTTCAAGAGAACAAATTGTTTTGGAAACTCTCGAAATGCTCTTTTTATCAGTAGAAGATTCATTATTTAGGGCATGTTATCTTCGACAAAGGTATCATTGTGGATCTAGTGAAGGTAGAGGCTATTATGGAATTTCCTGTGCCGCCAAATGTCCCAGAAGTGCGTATCTTCATGGGTTTAGCGAGATATTATCGAAATTGCAACAGAAGAACAATAAGTTTGTGTGGACCGAAAAATGTGTGGAAGCATTTCAAAGGCTCAAGGAGATGTTGATGAAAACATCGATACTAAAATTCCCTAACATGGATGACAGATTCTTGGTATGCACTAATGCATCCAAGGAAGGCTTAGGCAGAGTCTTGATGCAAGATGGTCGAGTGATAACTTACATATCGAGAAATTTGAGAAAGCATGAGGAGAACTATGTGACGCATGATTTGGAGTTATTATCCATTCTTTATTCCTTGAGAGTTTGGAGACACTACCTGATTGGAAAAAAATTCGAACTAAAAATGGACGACTATGGTTTACAACACATTTTAACGCAAAGGGACTTGAACGCATGACAAAGGCATTGGTCGAAACTGCGTAGCGAGTACAATTTCAAGATTACCTATATAAAGGGAACAATGAAAAGAGTGGTTGATGCACTGATTCAAAGACCACACATATTTTCGGTGATACCTCTTCAAACAAATCTATGTGAAAGATTCTAACTATACAACACGACGATGACTGGTATTAATAGGTTAAGGAATTCATTAGACAAAACACCATTTTGGTACCAAAATTTGAGGGATTTACTGTGGACAATGATGGATTAATGAGATATAATAACTAGATTTACGTACCTCCCAACAATGAATTGAGAAGTTTGATATTAAATGAAGCTCATAGAGTAGTGTAAATGGCTCGTCCTGGAGTCATGAAGATGAGGGTAGACCTTAAACCCTTATTCTTCTGGAATGGAATGAAGGTGGACATAGTCAACTACATGGAGATATTTATAGAATGTCAACAAGTAAAGGATGAAAATAGACATTTGACATGATTACTACAACCACACGCTATTCTGGAAATGAAATGGGAGGTCATTTCGATGGACTTCATTGTTGGATTGCCATTGACAGCAAGGAGACATGACTCGATTTTTATGGTAGTTGACACTCTGATGAAGAGTGCACATTTTATCCCTGTGTGTACGACGTATTAGGCACCTGACATAGCTAGAGTATTTATCAGCGAGATAGTGAGACTATATGGTGTTCCTAAGAGGATCATATCTGATTGAGGATCGATGTTTATTAGACGATTTTGGACTAGTTTCCAGGAGGCCTTGGGAACCCAAGTTAACTTTAGTACCGCAGATCACCTGGAGAAAGACGAGAAGACAAAATGAAAAAACCAAATCTTGGAGGATGTGTTGCATATGTATGTGATGGTTCAACATAAATGTTGGGAAGAGTTCTTTCCATTGGTAGATTTTGCATACAACAAAAATTATCAAAGCACCATTAAGATGGTGCCATTCAAGTTTCTTTACAGGCGACCGTGTCAGACGCCTTTGAATTGGGATCGAATTAAGGATAGGGTCTTGGTAGGACCATAAGAAATCCAAGAAATGGAAGAGAAAATGAAAATGATAAGACAAAGGATCAAGGAAGCATAGGATCGGGAGAAGAGTTATGTCGATGTGCATCGCACTGACCATAGTTATAAAGTTGGAGATAGAGTCTTCTTACAGGTGAAACCATACAAGAGTTCTATCAAGTTTGGAAAGGGTGCTAAACTCTCTCCTAGGTTCATGGGACCTTTCGAGGTTGTGGAAAGGAATGGGATCGTGGTTTGTTGACTAGCCTTTCCTGAGTCCTTGAGGCATATGCATGATGTTTTTCATGCATCTATTTTGATACATTATGTTAGTGATCCTACACATGTGATTGACATGAGTTCTTTGTAGGTATCAGATGAGGGTGCGCTCACGGTGGAGCCAGTCCGCATTTTGGACCATCGCATTCGACAAATATGACGTCGAATAGTTGATCAGGTCAAGGTCCAGTGGGACAATTATAGTCCACACTCGGCTACATGGGAGGATGCATATGATATGCGTCAACAATTTCCATTTTTTTTTATAGCTAGACATTTCGATATTGTCAGATACTTATCTCCACACTTGTATATTTTAAAACTTTGGGATGAAGTTTAAAACAATAGGGGGTGTATGTAACATCATGCTTTTGCATGCACCTGATGTGTATTATTATTTGAAGACACTTGCATGCAAGTGATCCAGTTCATTATATGATTGATTGTTTTTCTTATGGATTCTAATGATGAGATTGTGGATTATGATGTTATGTTATGTTATTTATGTATATATAGGTTTTATTGACTGGTTTCTCCTGAGTGTGTAGGAATATTGATAGGTTGAGGATGTCAATGGCATCGATGGACCTCCTTGTACTCCGGATCAAGTCAGGGAGTGGACTATATATGGTTTGAGTATTTATGTTATTGTATATGTGACATATGACAGGGTATATTATGATGTTGTTTATGGATCGCTGACATGTTTTGTTGATGGATGCAAGCTGATGATTGCTTGCTAATTATACTCACATTTGGATTAAAGGGGTCATGCATGACAACCATAGATATCGAGGGAGAGGTATGGTATCATCCCTACCACAACATACTAGCACTCCCTCCGTGGCTCGAACTCTAGGTTAACAATTACCTAGTTCTAGAGATCCACGATGTTGTGAGGGTAGATTGAGATAGTCTCGCATGAAGATTATAAGGGGTGCGCAATAAGGTAGGGTCCTTATTCCTTAGAGGCCCTTAGTCTCCAACAAGGTCATCTAACGAATTTTTGACTCCAAGAGTTAGACGTCTACCAGAATCAGTCAAAAGGTGAGTGGCACCCTTGGAGCACATAGTGTGTCTTGAAGGGCATGTCGCATAGATGAAAAATGAATAAATGTGAGTGGCACCCTTGGAGCATGTAGTGCGTCTTTAAGGGCACACCGTGATTTATAAACATAGGTGAGTCAATGAACCTAGGTGCCTAGAAAACAATATATTACCTTGACATGGTCAACCTTAAAATAATTATGTATAAGTAAAGTTTATTAATTATAATTTTCCCTTAAAATTTGCTAAGCCTAGTTGAAATTAAAGGCTAGGTCCAAGTAGAATATGAGGACTAAAATATAATTAAGCAATTAATAAATGGGGGATGAAGAAAAAGGTCGGGGAATCAAATTTAATATTTAAAGGAGGAATAAATTATCAAAAAAATGTAATTGTTGTTTATGTTGAAAACTTGTTAAATTCAAACTTAGACAAAAAGGGGAAATTAAATGCAAAAGGAATGTGGAACATAGAAAGGAATCTAGTCTAGAGAACTTTCCTAAAATGAACTCAACTAA
>JASDQU010883900.1:2273-13546 GCA_032191745.1 Picea mariana | reverse complement strand
GTGATTTATAAACATAGGTGAGTCAATGAACCTAGGTGCCTAGAAAACAATATATTACCTTGACATGGTCAACCTTAAAATAATTATGTATAAGTAAAGTTTATTAATTATAATTTTCCCTTAAAATTTGCTAAGCCTAGTTGAAATTAAAGGCTAGGTCCAAGTAGAATATGAGGACTAAAATATAATTAAGCAATTAATAAATGGGGGATGAAGAAAAAGGTCGGGGAATCAAATTTAATATTTAAAGGAGGAATAAATTATCAAAAAAATGTAATTGTTGTTTATGTTGAAAACTTGTTAAATTCAAACTTAGACAAAAAGGGGAAATTAAATGCAAAAGGAATGTGGAACATAGAAAGGAATCTAGTCTAGAGAACTTTCCTAAAATGAACTCAACTAATCTTTAATAAAGGCGTCAGACATTAGGGAAATTGAGGGGATAAAGGGACAACAAGGAGAGTTTTTAGGAACTCTTTTAGGTGGGTGAGGGAAATCGACAAATTAATTTAATTAATTAAGTGAATTTCTGGTGCAACTAAGGGAGTGGGTAACAATTTTGTACGTTATTATATCCTTCTAAATATAAAGAGGAACTTTCCTGTGGAAAAAAAAAAGGGATTGGGTAACAAGTTTACAGGGGAGAATATTTCCTAATTAATTTTTAATAAAACAAATTTAATGTGAAAATAGAAGTGTCACTAAGAAGAAATTTATAAAAGAAATTGAAAAAGAGGGGAATTGATCACGACTGGTATGCGTAAGGTTATGCTACCAGATTTTTCTTGAATGATTTTTTTTGTGGGAGTTGGGATACCCATCTCAGATAGAGAGTGGTATCTTGACCTTGCGAGGTGAGTTGGGAGATATCTTTTCTTTGGTTGTGTGCATGGCCCCTTTGTAGATCAAGGGGATCATGGGGAAGAAGATTACCCCTAGCATTGGCTAGGAGGTATTGGTGCGATCTCAATGATTATTTAGTGGGAGCGAGGTAAATTTCTAGTGGCTAAAGTTCATCAACAAATACAATCATCTGCTAAGGTACACAGGTTCAATTTCACATTTTAAAGTAGTTAATTCTTGTATGAGGTTTTGTACGTAGACGAAAGTGGTTGGTTTTCTGGATCTGTGTGTGATTTTAATTGTTCCTTGCCCCTTGTATTTTGTTTCCTATAACCTTTCCTAGTGTTGGTTATTATTTATCTATCTGAGTATATAATACGCTTGATTGACCCAGGGTTCATGTCTATTTTGGGGTTCCAACAGAGCCTCTAAAACTATTGACCCTCATGGTAAACCAGAAGGACACATAACCTACATAGTGCACTATGTCATCTCACATGAGGTAGTATTAATGGGTGGATGCAATACACATGTGTTTGTAGCCCAAGACTGAGTGGGGATCTGGGAAGTGTACACTGAGAGTTCTATTTCAACTTATTAATGAAATAAACTGTCATGCATAAAATATAATAAAATCATTCATTTAGCATATCAAAAACTACTTTAAAATAGTAAGAAACACATGCATTCAATTGCATAACACATGTTTTACCATGGTTCACCCCCCCGGGCTATGTCCACAAAGATCTAGCTTCTCGGCTATTTTATTATAGCAGTTCCAAAACTATAGTGCCATGTGCTTTACAATTCCTCTCAGTCGGGTCAATATCTATTATGAGGTGAACTAGATCACACCAGGATCCTCAGCCTGCGATCTAACCCTCAAGAACTACCCTCCTTACTCCTCTCCAACTCAACAAATTGAAAAATTAGGTCGTATAGAAAAATATTACAACTAGCTATCAAAACATGACTCCTCCTCTAGATTCTACTTCCTTGCTCCACTAGCTAACTCCACTTATCAACCCCCTCTATGAGACCTAGGTATCTATATTTATATGTTTATGTTTAGATATCCATTATAATGCATTTCAAAAACCCTAAGCCTAACGTCGTTAGGTCTTCCATGCATGCGCACATGCTTCTCTTTCTTCTAGTTGTCGCTTCCCTCGTGCATGCCTTCTTTCCTAAAATAGCCTTTATTTCTGCTTTGGCCTTCTTCCAAAAGGCCCCCAACACTAACATGTGGCTCGCCACCAAACCTTTTTGTTCTTTGTCAATCTCCCTGCTGATCACCTGGAACTTCTCTCTGAGATCTTTTTCTTGTGTTTGAGCCTACACAGTTTTCTCCTTGAGTGCGACTACTCTCTATGATGCAATATCATCACTGATCAACCCTGCACACTCTTCCTAGGTCTATTCCATATATATCTTGGCTTCCTCTTCCTGTGCAATGACCTTTGTGACTCACTCATGGAGAGGTTCCATTTGAGCCTGGCACTCTTTTTTGCATCTTCGCAGTGGTGAGTTATGTCTGCAATTTCTTCATATCTTGTGCCCCTTTGATGCACTATGTGATGGAAATTGTCTTCTACCTCTGCTTGAGGTCTTCGATAGATGTGTTGATAATTTATTTTTCCTTGTCCCACTGTTGGACCTACTAATATCATTCCATATTTGTCTATAGTTGTGTTTCTTTGTCAAAAAAGTTGGCTACTGCGTTGACCTGTCATTCTATATCCTATATCTTCTATGTTTCCTCCTACTTCCCTTGCTCCATTACCTTCGGTGGAGTGGTAGGTGTGATATGCTCATGGATATTCTTGATCTCTTGTTGATATTGATAAATTGTCTATGCAATCTGATCAATATTCTCTGTTGCTGTGAGTTCATACCTCTGTGCGGTCTTTGGAATCTTCTTGTAAGCTTCGACCACTTTTTGTTCCAATCCGTTCACATGTTCCCTCTCTTCTTTGGTATCGAGCTTGTCCTGCTCATATATCAATTCCATCTTGTCCCGTTTATCCATTAGCTACTGTAATTTGGCTGTGTCTATGCATGCACGAGACTATACCTCTTGGGTAACACTAACCTATAGTTTATGCAAAGCCTTGGATGGTATCTACGATAATACCAACTGTAATTGAGATAAGTCCTTTAGGGGTGTCTTCCCCACGATATCTTCCATGCGCAACATGATCAGTGTAATGTGAAATGTTGCACTTGGTTGGAGTATTGTGTGGAATGTATCCCACTCACTTGCTTTAGGTGCTCCTCCTGTCTGTGATGTTGACAACCTTGTTTCTATGTTACTGTCGACTGCCTGTGTGTCCTCAATCTACTTGAGGAGTTGTTGCATGTCTTCCGGCTCCTCTTGAATCTTATCTTTGTGGCACGCAACATTCTCAAAATCCTCGAATGTGTGATCTTGAACCATTTTTTCTATCATTTCTGCATCATCCTCCATAATTGTGTATTCTTGAGGTGTTCTATGCACTTTCATCTTCTTTCTCATACCCCCGTCTGAGTAGTTGGTCACTTAGTCAGGCCTGGATCTTGTGGATTAGGAATTGGTGTCATCCCCTATGCTTCCTCGGCATGTTTATGTTGTATTTGGGGTGCCTTTGTATTATTATTATTCTTCCCCTTTTGGGTTCCTGTCATGGATGTCCCTTCTTCTGTCTGCTTTGGCTTGTTCTGGCCCGTCCTTGTCTTCTTGGGCATTGTGACTTCCTGGGGATCTGTTTCTTCCTGCCCTGTCTCCTCGACATTTGTATGTTCCTTCCTTGCCTCCTCTTCCTCTTCCCCTGTAGGTATGTCTAGAGTGAGGAATGGATTCCTCCAGTTGTCTTCCCAACACTTGATGTCCATTTCTATGTCACCTTCTGTGATGCAATATCACAGTTGTAGCCACTGCTTATTGGGGTCCTTCCGCACCTGGATCCACATCGCATGTCGAGTTCCCTTGAAGTTAGCTATGTTCTGATGGTATGGTACAACCTATAGTGTTATTATCCATAGGTTGGTGATGGTCTCCTGTAGGTCGCGAAGGTAGCCTTCGAATATTGTTGCTTTCATATTTTTGTTCCTGGCATCTGAAGCAGCACCAAGTGATAAATAGCTTGCTCCATGATTGGGTTTGGGTCTGGTGGCGAAAAATACATATTTCAGTTCCTTCCATCCCATAATGGATATCATCATGAGAAGCGAGGAGTAATGAAATTATGTTCCTAGATCCTACGCATCCTTGCAGTCATCTAGAAACAAATTCAAAAGATAAGGGGCCCAACTAATTGTGGTGCCCTTGGCACACTGTGCTACCACTGTGACGACCCAGGCCAAGACTTCCCCCTTGCGACATTTTTTGAGTAGCTTGCAGGCCATGATTTTTCCAACCATTTCTTTTGCAATGTCATTGATCCCTTTGATGATGATTTTGTGCGTCCCCCTATCAGTGTTGTATTTCTTTTTCATTTCCTCAACGAGTGCTTTCTCTTTTGATTTTTCGTTGATAAATTGTGCGGGATACATGCCCTGTGATGGAAGCCTTGTGATGTGCACAATGAGATCTATGTCTATAGAGATGAGCTTTTCCATCCATATATCTTTTCCATGTGTGACCACCATCAATTGCTTTACACAACTTCTTGCATACTATCCTCTACCAAAGTGTGGTAGTTCTAGCAAACCTAAATTCCTTGTTTTTTCCAATCCTACTGCCCATTGGAGTGGTTGATGAACCAATTCCCCAAATGCATCCAGACCCATGGTCTGTAGATATAATTTCTTTGTGAACTCTAGGAACTTGTCTGTGTCTGTTACATCATGGAATGAGCACTTTATTTTTTCTACATACCCCAACAAATCTTCTTTCACCTGTACCCCTTCTGGTATGCACAACAACAAAATTGTTGTGGCGGGTTGTTTTCACGATGACCTAGGTATTGTGTGTTTTTCCTTTCATGGTGGTGGCTGATGTGAGGTTCCAACCTCCATTGGTCATTCGTCGACATATTTCTCTGGTTGGCTTTTGAAATTTGCGACTACTCCTTCCTGTCGATGTTCCGACACAGTTGTCCGTGACTCATCTAGATCAACTGCTTCTACTTGATTTGGAGCCATCCCATTGACTCTCAGGGATTCTTCAGGGTTTCCTGGTTGCACTTGTCTTCTTATGCCCTCATTCTATCGGCCCTGTCCCTCTTCTATCATATCCATGTCAATTCCTGCTGGTTCTGTTTGATGGGATTCCTCCACAATGGATGTGGGGTTAATTGGTGTTGTATCCGGTGATGGGATTTCATCTACATTGACGACCTCTGGTGGATACTATTCACTTTCGTGCGATTGTACCTATGTTCTAGTCCTAAATTTGGATTGTTTGGAAGTCTGGCTCAACTTTTCTTGTTTTAGTGGTTCCATGGTGGAAAATTTGGCCATTCGCAGCACTCAGTAGCTTCTTTAGCCTTTGTAAAATTTTCTCTGTGCTTCGTATGCTCTATTGTTTTCTGCCTCTTTCAATTTTCACAATATGATTTTTGCTCTTGTGTCCTTGCATTGTATGGGCGTCGTGTGAAGCTTGTTGAAGATATTACCATTATTATGGATTCAATGAACCTCCATTTCCTTCATACTTTCCATTAATCTCCCTCGCTGTCTCCAATTGGCGTGATTAATGTGGCGTCCCGTCGGTCATTTCCAGCATTCAAGTCCACTTTCCTTCATCATTTAGTACTTCTTTTGTCGTATTTACCTTTCCCTCTTGTTTATGTTTTGAAATGACCATTGGCCTTGTCTTCACGGGGTTTGTATTCCTAAGTGTGCGTTCTCCTTCTCTTTTCGACACACTGTACCTCTGTTGGTATCGTTTGATATCTTGTTTTTTATTTTTATTTTTATTTTATTTTTATTCAGTTGCAGGGTGACTTTCATGTTGTGGGTGGTTGAATGTCCTTGTACAACTTCAGTTGGCTCCCATCGATCATCCCTCTGATTTTTGCGCCTCCTAAGTCCTTCAATTGTATATCTCCCCCATCTATGGTAGTTTTTACTTTGTATGGTACTAACCAATTCATTCTGGGTTTTCCTAGATGCTAAATGGATTTGTTGTCATACATCAACACTAAGTCTCCTTCCTTAAAAGTTTTCTTCTTGATGTGTCTGTCATGCAATGATTTTTCCCTTTCCCTCTGAACTTGTTGGTAGAACCCTGCTAGGATCCTATCTTCCTCCATGATCATCAATTGATTTAGTCACTCCTCTATTGCACCTTTCTATGTCATGTGTGTAATTGTTGCTACATGTAGATTGGGTACCATAAATTCTAATGGCACAATTACTTCTTTTCCATATACAAGTTTGAATGGAATGTGTCCTGTCAATTTCTTGCATGTGGTTCTGTATGCCCACAATATTGTTGGTATTTTGAGGTCCCAATCATCCCTGTTGACATTACAGGTCTTGGTCAGTGCATTCTCAAGGATTTTGTTAAATGATTCTACTATTCCATTTTTCTGTGGGTGATATGGAGTGCTCTTTTGATGGTGGAATTCAAACTCCTCAGTCATGGCCTCGATGGTATTGTTAATGAAGTGAGTGTCTTGGTTGCTCATAAAAATTCTTGGGCAACCAAATCTAGTGATTACTTGTTCAAATAGAAAGTGTGCAGTTGTTTCTGCATTGCAATCCTTGACTAGTGTTGCTTCCTCTCATCTTGTCAGGTATTCTATCATGGTGATAATGTACCTTTCTCCTGTTCTCTTTTTTGGTGGGTTGATTGGCCCTACAAAGTCGATTTCCCATTTTTTGAATACCTTCAACGTTACCTGTGGTTGTAATGGCATCTCATCCCTTCTATTGGGTTTACCAACCCTTTGATAGACATCGCATATCTGGCAGTACTCTTTCGAGTCCCTGTAAATGGTAGGCCACCATATTCCTATGCTCAATACCTTCTGAGCGGTAGCTTTTCCTACGTAATATCCTCTTGCTATTCCCTCATGGTCTTCTGATAAAACCCTTGGTATTTCATGTTCTAGCACATATCTTCACAAGATGCTATCTGTGTAGTGTTATATTCCCATGGCGTAGTACCTGTGCTTAATACTGGATGATATCTACAAAGTATTCATCCATGATATGGACTCAGAATAATTGTGCATCCAGAAAGTTGTCCTCTAGATTTGTAGGTTCTTCTCCATTCGTGACCCTTGATAGGTGGTTAAGTTCTGCATTCAACTTTCCTGGATTGACTATTACTTCAAAATCAACATCTTGAAACAATAGTAACCATGGACAGATTCTACCCCCCAACACTAGCTTGTTGACTAGGTATTTTAGGGCTGAGTGATCTATGAACATCTTAAAATGTTTTCCCAATAAGTAATGTTTGAATTTTTTGCAGTGCGTAGACCATATCTAGGCCTTCCCTCTCTGTGGTGCTATAGTTATGTTCTGATTCTGATAGTTTTATTCTCAAAAATGCTATAGGATGATACAAATCCCCTGCTCCTGGCTGTGCCAAAATAGCTCCAACTGATATGGTTGATGCATCCATGTGTACATGGAATGCCTTCTCCTAGATTGGAAATACCAATATTGGTGTGGTGACCATCTTTTCTTTCATCATATCTAGATGGTGTTGACAATATTCATTCCACTGGAACTTTGTATCTTTCCTTAACAATTTCTCCATTGGCACGGTAATCTGTGCATACCCTTTGATAAAATTTATGTAATATCCTGTGTGTCCCAATGTCTCTCTTAGTTGACGGACTATCTTTGGTGGTTGCAAGTTAACAATTACTGCAATCTTTGCAGGATCTACTAGTAAACCTTGCTTTCACACTATATGGCCCTATAGTATCCCGAACGGTGTTCCAAAGATGCATTTCTTGATGTTTAATGATATATGACATTGCCTGCATATTTCTAACATCAACCTCAAGACCTCTACATGGTCTTTCAATAAAAATAGATTGTCTAGTCATCCAAGTATACCTCTAGAAACTGGTGGATAAACTCCTTGAATGCAGCGATGACTTCTCTGTAAAATATTTTTGGTGCATTCTTCAGTCCAAATGGCATGACTATGTACTGGTAGGATCCCCATTATGTCACAAAAGTGGTCTTGTATCTGTCTTCCTGTACTATCTTGATCTGGTGGTAGCCTGAAAATCCATCAGTAAATGAGTGAGCTTCGTGACCTCCTACGTTATCCAATACTTCAACTATGAAAGGTGTAGGGAACAGGTCATGTAGGAATGCATCGTTCAACTTCCTAAAGTCGACATATATTCTTATCCTTCCTTATTTTTTTTCCTCAAATACCATTAGGATTATCCATTCGGATTCCTCCACAGGTTCTATGATTTTGTCTTCAAGCATCCTGTCGATCTCAGCTTTGAATTTCTTCTTATGTATCAGGTTTAATCTGTATGGTCACTTTCTGATCGGTCTTGCTTTAGCTTTGAGTGGTATCTTCATTTATCCTAGCTCTCCTACTATGCCCTTCATTTCTGTAAATGTTGTGGACAACATATTGTTGTACTCGCACAGTAACTTTGTTATGATTTCCACCATTTTCTCATCCCAGTAATCTTCAATGCTGGCCCTTTTGGGATTCTCAATTGTCCCAATGTTGAATTTCTTCACCTTGATTGGCACAAAAATTACTTATGATTCTAGAGGTGGACCCTCCACTTCTCTTTCTCCCTATTCTTCCTCGATCTGAATATTGCGTGAATCGTATTCAACTAGTGTTGCCTCTTGCACATGGTAACATGACAATAGTTCCTTGACTGTCTATTTGTTTCACTGTTGTTCTTCAATTATGAGTTTGACTTATGGTTCCTTAATGAATATCACCTCTCTTATCCTTTTAAGTGTTGCATCTATGTTGGGGTTCTCATGCTCGAATGAGAAAGTGACTCTAAAATTTTGTTGCAATACTATCTAGCTCGAAGTTCCTCTGCGCAGTTCTTGGTCTGTATACCTGTTTTCTCGTATGCCCTCTAAGGTATGTACAAAATGATGAGGCCATTCCTCCGGGGGTGTCATTTTCTACAACTCTCTACACTTCTCCAAGTGTTCCGCTGGTGCCCCTGTCCATCGCATTTATGTTGCTTGTTTCTTTTTCGTTCTGCACCAAACCTTATGAGTAGTAAATACTTACATTGATACCAATCCGTGATTGTTTCTTTGTGTGTGCCCTACCATATTGAAGGTGTGGCCTTGAGTGATATATCGAGTGCTAAGAGTATATGATTTTCTAACACTTCATCCTCATAATGTGCCAAGAATACTTCTAGATCATTCACTCCATGGAAGCTGGGTGGTTCCCTTATCTTCGTTCCTACCCATCTTACTGTGCGGTCTATTCTTGCACACCTTCTTTGTGGAAACTTTGTGTAGCCTTTGTTGTTAGTTCTCTAAACCTATATATGAGTCTATCACACATGAATAATTCTCCTCCAACTGAGTATTCCATCTGCAGTTGGATTTACATAATCCTCATTGCATGCAGTTTTTTTGTACAACTGGCCGATTTCCTCTAATTCCAAACAAGTCGGTTCTACAAATGTTTCCCCTTCTGATGGGTCCATGTCACATACCCGACTAAGCACTGGCCTTGCCCCCTTTCATGCACATTAGTACCGGTCATATTGGCACATTACATACGCCCATAGGGCCACATCCTCAATCCATAACCCCCGCAACGGTTAGAACTCCGCGTCAACCGTAACCGTTTACATAACTGTGCGCATAGTTTTAAAACCTCCGTGCCAACGGTCCTATCGTGTGGTCGTGTGCGCCGAGGGATGGGGCTAAGCCCCGACCCTTTTTGTCGCCATTCAAACCTTTAACACAGTTCAAATAAAATTTTGCCTGTTTGGTTACCAAGCACCAACGCGTGGCGCAGTGGTCACGGGACATTGTTTAAACGTTGCCAACAGAGGAGGTCGCGGGTTCGATCCCCGGTGACACCAAAAATTTTGACATAGGCCATATTGACAAAAACTGGGGTGCCACGTGGCAGCCCGTGATTGGGCCACATGGCACCCTCACATCCAATCGATGCATGCCATGTGTTGCTTGTTGATTCGCCCAATGATGCCATGTGTTGCTTGCTAATTCATCCACATCACCTTGCCACGTCAAAAGCCATATGGTCCAATCATCATGCCACGTCATCCACCGTACATCTGCCCAGTCAGCCTGCCACGTCACTTGCCGTACGGTCCAGTCATCATGCCATGTCAGCTTCGTACTGCCACATCGACCTACTGCATCAGCCCTGTCATATGCTCTGTCAGCCTGCCACGTCAGCTGCTGACGTCACTCGTGCCATGTGTCACCCTTTCAGTGGTGACACGTGTCACCTCGGGATTGGTCCATCCGTACACCAAAAATGCCAAAACTACCTGACACGTGTCACTGCCAAAGGCTTCCATGTGTCCTATACGGACCTGCCATGTGTCATCTTCTGGTGCTGCCACGTGTCCTATACGGACTGTACGGACAGGTACAGTAAGCATCCAAAATTTTGCCTGTTTGACTTGGCGGACAGAATGCGATATCTTCTCCATACGGACTCTGTTTGACAAAAAAATTATACCACCAGAATTAGGAAGATGAGACGGACGCAATGGTGTTGGTTTTGTCAGATTCCGAGAACTTTCATTTTTGAGCATTTTTCATGCCCTGACAGGCTTCTGAATCTGATTTCGGATCAATCATTCACTCCATGGAAGCTGGGTGGTTCCCTTATCTCCGTTCCTACCCATCTTACTGTGCCGTCTATTCTTGCACACATTCTTGTGGAAACTTTTTGTAGCCTTGGTTATTAGTTCTCTAAACCTATATCTGAGTCTGTCACACATGAATAATTCTCCTCCAACTGAGTATTCCATCTGCAGTTGGATTTACATAATCCTCTTTGCATGCAGTTTTTTTGTACAACTCGCCGATTTCCTCTAATTCCAAACAAGTCGGTTCTACAAATGTTTTCTAGAGTCCCGATTTTAATTTAAACTAACACGAATTAAAATAGAGCAGAAAATTTAAAAATTACTAGAAATTTGCTTACTTACGCATATTTATTCACAGATTTTGGTAAATTAAATAACATTTTCCAAAATAATTTGCATACAATTTAAAATTGAATAAACACTTCATAATTTGGAAAATACCTGTCACTGATGCTAAGATTGCGCTGCAGCTTGAATCCTCAGCTTCAACACTCCCAAACCGGCCACCCTGCCGACCAGTGCGCCTGGCCCTAGGACATCTACGGATGTCCTAGCCCTCCATGCCCAAACCTCTCAGCCACGGTGTGCACGGTAAATCCTCACTGCTAAATCAGTCCTCCAAGCTCCCCCCCCAAAATCTCCTCTCGTCCCAAAACCCCTGAATGAATGAGAATCCCTTCC
>JASDQU010883899.1:47501-57572 GCA_032191745.1 Picea mariana | reverse complement strand
TAGTTTGATGTTGGAAAGGAATATGATAAATCTTGAAGGGGCTCGGGCTAGGTGGGTGTAAGGAAAATATTTACCAAGAGGAGAGTGTAGGAGAGTGACCTTAAAACATTACTTAGAACCTAAGAGAGATTCCCTAGTGGCATAATGGCCCAGGATGAGGGTGGCCATAGTGCTAAGAGTGAATGCATCTGATCCTATGGTTGGGTGGAAAGGAGAACACCCATAGTAAGTTGGTTGGCTACAACCTGTACCAAGATAAGTATCTCATATTCCTATGTATTGCAAAGGAAAAGTATGGTAATATTGATTGTAACTGTATTTATGGATGTGTACACTTGTTTGATGAATAGAATATATGCTCATTATAATTATGTGTATTTGAGTAATGATAAAACAATGGAAATTATTTCTTTCCATTAATGTTGACTTGAATGGATAGATATGCATGTACAATATGAAATGAATATAGGTATTGTGTGCAAATACTCATGTTGTGGATTATGTTAGCTATTCAAGTCTGTGTACTAGAATGATATTGCATCTGTATGGAATTTCATGTGTATTGTACACCTCAACAGGAGAACCCTGTACACTATCTCGAATGATAAGATTATTTTGTATAGTCTTAGAATAAAGAAAGTAAACATGTGACTGATTTAATTTTCCGTCCAATAGTTTATTTATTGCAACATGATTCCCATGAAAGGAATCCAGGTAGATAAATTAAGAGATGAAGGATAAGGTCTAAGAGTAAATGTCTTAGCCAGTTTGGAAATGGACTACATAGTACCTGAAGGCCGAGTAAGAGATTATAAAAGACTTAGAATATCGCCTTGGAAGACTAAGTAAAATATCAGACCATTAACCTATAGAAATCATGTGTTATAAGAGGATGGAATCATAGAAATTGATTTGAATTGGAAAAATGATCTCCACTGTTAGAAAAAAGGTCTCCCTGATGAAGAACTATTTTTTGAGCTTGAAGGAATCATAGTCATTGGAACGACGTAGTGAAAATATCCCAAACCTTCATCGGAGTAGGATATGATGCCCATATAATATGTACCCCAAGTCAGTCAGATTCATCGATCTATTGAAGGATCGAAGGAAGTGAGATCTAGACCATTGGTCAGAGTAGCCTTGGAAACCTTGGGTGAAGGTATTTTGATGGGTAAATCCGCGAGGGGAAATCTAGACCATTGATTAGAGTAGTGGTGAGATCAATTCTCATAAGTAGATCTTTGTAAGGTCTCATTTAAGTGAGGTTAATAGGGAAGTTGACCTCTTGATGATGTCATGATGATTGGGAATGTCTATGTACCCGATGATAATTTTTCGAAGGAATTGGGAGTGGTTCCTTGTCAAGCTCACACCTTTGAATGGGCACTTTAATTATTGAGTTTAGGATGTGTGGGTGAAGATATATTCACCATTGATCAAATATTAGGATGTCAAAATTATTGCGTGTGGAGTTGATGAGGGACTCTGAGGGCAGAGCTCTGAGAACAAACGCAAGCCATTAAATCTATTGGAGTGTCTGCAGGAAAGGATTTTAACCATCGTATCTAGAATAGTGATTTTTTTCGGATTTTGATACTCAAAGTAACCTAGGTTCCCAGGTGTAGGAAATACAATGGTAAGACTCCAAGGGTCAAGTCAAATAAGAGACCTCAGTCATTGGATCTATGATCCTTCCCGAAGGGAAACAAACGATTATGATGATGTCATAATGACAGGTAGAGTCTAAGAAGAGACCCCATCCATTGGATCTATGATCCTTCCCGGAGGGAAATAAAGGATTACGATGACATCATAATGACATGTAATAAATGATGGGTGATCTATATACACTAAATCCCTCAATTAAATTGTCAAACCGTGGTAAGTAAACCTAGAGTTTTAGCATTGTATATGCCAAGGAGGAAAATTTAATGGAAGTATGGTCTAACTAAGGGGATGATCTGTCTAAGGATTAATCTACTTAAGTAATGAATCTTTCATTTTTATCAATTAGAAAATCCTATTAATGAACTTGAACTATTTACCCTAATCAACTTCGAACAATGAATTGATGGATTATTCCTAAAGAATCAAATCATAACCTTACTTTGAACAAGTTAATCTATTCAACCTAATGAGAAACATCAAATAAATTACTTTTGAAATTTTATCTTTAAGAAAATAAGCAAACAAACAACTAACCTATCAAAACTATTTAGCAAGTAAATTCTATTCTTAAAAAAAAACTCATAATCATTTCTATTCTGCAAGAGAGAAATGTTAACCTACTTATCCAAAAAGCATCATGATTGTATTCAGATTCTAATTAATCAAAACTATTGTTAATTTGCAATAACAGGAAAAGATAACTCAAAGATGATGATTATGTCTTTGGTGCCTAACAATATCACGATGGAATATGAATATTAATGATAGATCAAGAGGGATTAATTCAATGTTGTCTTCTACAAAGAAATGAAAACTGTGAAATAAGAAATCTAATGAAAGCTTTGCCATCATAGAAGAAACATTAAATATCATGAGAATCCATGTGGTCTCTAAATTTCATGCATCAATCATTGATGATTAAAATCACTTCTATACTAATTCAAGCACACTCTTATGCTAACTCAAATTAATTTACAAAATTATAAAATTATGACTAAAAATCTCAGCTTAGAATCAATCTTCTAATTAAAATTGCAACTTAAATCTAAAACTGAGATTTCATAATTAAACTAGGCTAATCCTATCTTTAAAACTCAGATTTTAAACTAGAAGGATTTTACAAATATAATCTCAAAATCTACTTCTATCCTAGCATACTAAAAAAATATTTACAAGAAAAATAGATCTATGAAAGCATAACTTGAACTGAGAATTAAATCTAGCTTAATTACAACTATTAAAACTTGCAATTATTTATCCATCGAAGATTGCAAAAGAAACTCTGTCTATACTAATCCTCTGTTCTAAATACTACTTTGTTCTAATTTGCGGAAATCAATTTAAAATTTTAACACATCAACTAATTCAACATCTTCCAATCCAATTGTTAAGAACTAACAGACATATCATGAAAAATAACTATCTCCTATAAGTAACCTGCAAAAGAGAAATTAGACAGCTAAATTATAAACAACAAACATAGTATTTAAAAACTACAAAATACATATAAGAGAGAAATGAAGTGAATTATTACTACACAAATGAAACATGTGATCTATCTATCTAACAATCACCCAGACCACTGATGGGTCTCCCAATAGGTCATGGCTACTCTTCAACAACAAAACGAAGGCTCAAATCAACAAGATTATGTCATTAATTTAAAAAAAACATTTTGAACATAAGTTTGCAAATATGTCTCAATTACACAATGAAACCTCTTCTTAATATTATCCTTTGTGGTTTGGCCACTGCTGGTAGTATTTATAGTGAATTACAGTTCAAGAGGTTGACCACTCGAAGGGTCGACCTCCTCTAAAAATGACAACTTCCATTAAATGTGCTTTAACAATTTTGGCTTCTAGAAAATGGGTAAGCCACTCAACGATTATCATAACCTCCTAATATGAGATTTCATGAGATCTATAGATGGAGGCCATGAGGGGGAACAAAACCCAGGTCGTCAATTCACCCATCACAGACCCCCAATGAGCCAACCGCCAACTCACCTAAGTTCCAAGTGTTGGATTGCGTGCCACATGGAGTTTTGGATTGTGTACTGGATGGGGTGTTGGATGAAGTGTCTAATGAGCTACTAGATGGAGGATTGGACTGTGAATTCACCCCGTTACATAGAGATCACACATTAGATCCTCATAAACATCAAATCGAGCTGAATTTAACTCAAAACCATTGCAAAACATTGATTACACATACCTGTTATAAATCCATGATGAATTGATACAAAATCCTTTGAAAACTCCTTCAAAATGGTCAATAACACATAGAATATCAGTGAAAAAAGGATTTAATCATCGCAACAAAACAATCAAAATACGAGCTCAATAATACCTACATGATGGATTATGTGTCCCTTAGTATGATGCATGTTGATACTAAATTGGTCTATGGGTTGAGTGAGCACCTTATTGGGTGAGAAAGGAATTAAACTTTTCTTTAAATAAGAGCTCAAGAGGATGATGTGGATAGTGCCACGTGTTGAGCATATAAGTTGCCATGTGGTGTAGTGATTTTTCACATGTATGTGAGCTTCTATCAGAGATAGGGATTCCATGTGTCAGGTGGAAATGGTGCCACATGTCATGTAGAGATGGTGTGATGTGTCAAGAGGATTTGGCACACGTAGGTTAAAATCCGTTAAGATTTGGGTCATTCGTCGAAATTTGAAAGGTCGACAATACTATGTGGTGGTCAAGAATGTCGACGAGGATGAAGGAAACATTGATGTACTGAGAGTCGTTGATTAGTGTTTGGTTGAAGCTAATCTCCACAATATATTTCCAAAGAATCCATTATAGGATATACAATTGAAGATGACATCACGAGTGACATGGCACATGAGTGCGTCGGAAGAAGGACATGTGTCAGCACCTAGTTCACCATAAGTTCAAGGGTGGGATCTATTGGTTACATACAGTTGGATGGTCATTTTCAATCACCAACTATCATATCTACAGGAAGAGAGATATGGATTGTTATTTGTAGATGGAAGGGTTGGCAAGGCTATGTGTTGGTTAAGCATGTCAAAGATAATGGAGGCATCGACGATGTAATGAGGATCATTGGATTTGCAAGCCAATTAATATAGTCCATTGATCCAGGCGTAATATCATTGGAGCACAGAAGAATGGAAGAGTGGGCRTTAAGCGTTGAGTCCTTTAGAATCATTGACTCAATTAAATTTTTTCAATGAGTAGTGTGAGGACCGTCAGTTCTATAATAATCTTGACTAATGGATCATCGTCGAGACTTATGGTTGGGTGTTTTCGACGAAAATGATGACAAGTACTAGAKGTTCCATGGGATTGGATCTAAGGTTAGATGAAATGTTTGGTTGGTGCCACGTCAGAGAAACARTTGTGCTACATCGATTGACACTTGGGACAAAAACCATGTGGCAATGAGGTGGCACCAACCAATGAGGCCCGAGAAATTTCTAAAGAAATAAATTTTGATCTAGAKATTGGTTTCAAGCATTATGACTATAACATCCCCATTTTCAAATCCCAAACTAGAGATATGTATTGTAAATTTAGTGTGTGGTCGAGAGCCAATTGATGTATATTGTAAATGTGATGTATGGTTGAGAGCCAATATGTAAACGATGTAAATTGAAATGTAATGAATGAAATGTATCACCAACTAGAAATGAACATTGATGTATATGAGGGGTTAAGTATCCACAAGAGAGTATATTGGTCAAGGGGGGCGGGGGTGGTTTACCCAAATCTATTAACCAATATCCATTTCCTATTTTTCTCTAAATTATTCTTTTCAGGAACTTTCCATTAGTTGTTGAGTGTTCTATACCCCAATCATAGAATTCATGTGAGAAGGTTGTTGGGTGTTCTATAGCCTAATCACAAAGGTAACCTCAAAACCACTTTGGAACTGAAAATAGCCTTTTCAGTTCAGAAAATGATCTCTCTTGTCACTTGGTCTCTGGAAGATAAGTTTTCTCTTAAGGATCAATGGATAGGTATTTAATTAGATGAAGAGATTTTATAAAGTTTTTTGGCAAGAAGGAAAAGGAATCTATTGGGAAATGGAGTCAGCTTTGAAGAAAATGGTACTATCAGTGACTGGTGGTAGAACTATTAGGGAAGAAAATGCCAAATAGGTGATAATATTTCAGTTTAAATATTGTTCTTTTATGATGGAAGAAAGATAAAATAATTACCTACAATGAGAGCACCAACCGAGATAAATTATGATTGAGTTAAGAAGAGATAACAATACTTAAATTGCTTGAATCTAAAGCATCAATATCAGATGAATTCCAGACCATTAACTTTCCAATTTAAGAATATAAAGTAGTTGCAGATGAAATGAGAAAAGAACCCAGGAAATACATACATGAGAGAGGAAAACACACATCATATCACCACCACAAGATTCTCTGGTATGAATAGCATTGTACTTATTCACTAATATTTCATTTAACTTTAGAAAAATTACAAAAAAACTTAAGATAAATGTCCTCTCCACTTCTGCCAACTCTTTGTACATTCAAAATGATCCAATATAAAGGAAAAATTCATCCCTAAGGTAGAGAGGTCCAACTTCAACATTCTCCTTCAATTTTGGATCTAGTTACATTACAAAAAGAACAAACTTAAAACTACTTGCTAAAAATAGAAGTTCGCTTTGACCATATTAAATGCATAAAAATATCTTGAAAACAAAGATTCTCCAACATATTTTCGAACTTTGAGACTAATGTGAGTCATTATTACATCTACAGATGAATATGACGGTGATATGAATGTTGACTATGCTCTCTGACACGTTTTCATAGTGATCTATTGTCGCTCATTGTGTAACTGTAAACTACAACAATTGCATAGAGAGTTTACACAATGAATAGTATTCTTCAATTAGCTTAACTCAGGTGGTAACTATAAAGTCTCTTGAGGATAAAATTTGTCATTGTATCATCCATCAAACATTACCCATAATTTTTTCATCAAGTGTGTACTTACAACACTTGCATAGCGTGAGTTCGCTACACAAGTTATGTGCAATGCTATTTTGTAGAAAAAAACTCAAAATATATTAACCCTTAATTGATCAAAAATACAAAACTGTGAAAACATTGAGTCTATATTTTATCCACCTCTACAAGTAGGTCCAATTTTCCCATGGATTCATCATTATCTTTCATCCTTAGTTTCAATATCCTATTTGATTTCCTCAATGACAAATTATGTCTTTTCAGATTTCCCACTTGCCTATACAAAAGGTGTGTTTCTTCAAACTTTTATTGGGCATTAGAAATAAATGAATAGGCGTTGTTAATGGCTGGTCTACATTCATGAAGGTGTTTGTTAAAATTTATCTCTATTGTTTTGTTGTCTTCCCTCAGTTGAATAATTAAATCATGTGCCTCCCTCATTTTCTTGTTGAGCCACTTTACATTTTTCTCACCTTCTCAAGGTGAATTATGTATCTTTTCAATTGATATAGATTGGACATGTGCATGTGTTCCTCAAAATCACAAAGGTAACCTCAAAACCACTTTGGAACTGAAAATAGCCTTTTCAGTTTAGAAAATGATCTATCTTGTCACTTGGTCTCTGGAAGATAAGTTTTCTCTTAAGGATCAATGGATAGGTATTTAATTAGATGAAGATATTTTATAAAGTTTGTTGGCAAGAAGGAAAAGGAATCTATTCGGAAATGGAGTCAACTTTGAAGAAAATGGTACTATCAGTGACTGGTGGTAGAACTATCAGGGAAGAAAATGCCAAATAGGTGATAATATTTTAGTTTAAATATTGTTCTTTTATGATGGAAGAAAGATAAAACAATTACCTACATTGAGAGAACCAACCGAGATAAATTATGATTGAGTTAATAAGAGATAACAATACTTAAATTGCTTGAATCTAAAGCATCAATATAAGATGAATTCCAGACCATTAACTTTCCAATTTAAGAATATAAAGTAGTTGCAGATGAAATGAGAAAAGAACATAGGAAATACATACATGAGAGAGGAAAACACACATCATATCACCACCACAAGATTCTCTGGTATGAATAGCATTGTACTTATTCACTAATATTTCATTTAACTTTAGAAAAATTACAAAAAAAACTTAAGATAAATGTCCTCTACACTTCTGCCAACTCTTTGTACATTCAAAATTATCCAATATAAAGGAAAAATTCATCCCTAAGGTAGAGAGGTCCAACTTCAACATTCTCTTTCAATTTTGGATCTTGTTACATTACAAAAAGAACAAACTTAAAACTACTTGCTAAAAATAGAAGTTCGCTTTGACCATATTAAATGCATAAAAATATCTCGAAAACAAAGATTCTCCAACATATTTTCGAACTTTAAGACTAATGTGAGTCATTATTACATCTACAGACGAATATGACGGTGATATGAATGATGACTATGCTCCCTGACACGTTTTCATAGTGATCTATTGTCGCTCATCGTGTAACTGTAAACTACAACAATTGCATAGTGAGTTTACACAGTGAATAGTATTCTTCAATTATCTTAACTCAGGTGGTAACTACAAAGTCTCTTGAGGCTAAAATTTGTCATTGTATCATCCATCAAACATTACCCATCATTTTTTTCATCATTTTTTCATCATTTTTTCATTTTTTAATTGAAAATGCCAAATAGGTGATAATATTTCAGTTAAAATTTATCTCTATTGTTTTGTTCTCTTCCCTCAGTTGAATAACTAAATCATGTGCATCCCTCAATTTCTTGTTGAGCCACATGACATTTTTCTCACCTTCTCAAGGTGAATTATGGATCTTTTCAATTGATATAGGTTGGACATGTGCATGTGTTTCCTATACATGCCTATATTTTTAACTTATTCTTCTATACAAGGATCTTTTTAAAGGGCTTGTAGGTTTAGTAAACTCTATTATTTTAGGACTTTTCCCAACTTATTTCCCTTTATGCTTTCCTTTAGAACCTTCTTGAACCTTTGAAGTTGATTCCTTCTTTAAACCTGGTACATCTTGTGGTGTTTGAATATTTGAAACCCTTTCAGCGAGTTTCTTCTTCATCTCCCTTCTTTAATAATAGGACCGAGATATGACATGTTGAGCTTATTTGAGGTGATGTTGCAACTCTCCAACCACTTTATCTTTCTCTCTTAATTGAACCCGATCTTTATCCATTTCTTGAGCTGTAGGTTCAAAACCTTGTGTATGCATGGAAGGTACAGGTAATATTTTGGAAACTGATCTTGTGATTGGACTACTACATTTTGGTCTTTCATCCACCTCATCAACAAAGTTTAATTTTATACCTTTCTTCTTGGCTTGTTGGCTTGGTGAAGAATCTTAAATTTTTTTTTCCTACAGTGTGTGAGCATTTTGCAGGCCAAGTATGGAAATCACTTTGGAAGGATAGTACATACAACATGATGACCTTTGATGACTCCCTACTTCTCATAATGTTTCATTATGTTCCATGACATCCTTTTTAAAAATCTTTCTCTTAGACTTTAATTTATGACTAGACTCTTTCTTTGACATACCACTTTAGAGATCATGTCAACAATCTTAGATCAATGACCAAAAGACTAATGTATGCACTTAAAACAATTTAACGAGACAAATTATTTGAAGTCAAAAATAACTATCTCGCACTTAACGACTCAAAATAGGAATGCATTGGTCTGCAAGTCATAACTTTTCAAACTCTTTACAAACCTATGAGCCTACATTGAAAATCGGGATGCTAACATTGGCTTCAATAGGGATGTTTTCCTCCCTATGAGGCAACAAAGAACCTGATATCCAAGTGCCTTCATCCATTGGCTTGTTCCCAAAATACAAACTAACTTGTATCCTTATCCAACTAAAATAAAACTACAAACCAAATTGTACATTGGAATCTGAACTGGAAACTTACTGCTAAAAAGATGCTCAAAGTCTTGAGCTTATTGATCACACTTACCTACTCTAAGCTTCTAAAATAACAATGGATCAAGTGTTACAATAATTCCAATGCAACTAATAAAGAAACTATATACTTTATTGAATCATGTATTAATCATTTCCATGCAGACATAAAAACATAGAAAATGACGACTCAAACTCCAGTTGAAACTAATACCCATAGTCCATGAATTCAACAAAATCTAGCTTTCCTGATGACTTTAATAAAACTGTAAAAGAATCTACAGGAATCATTTTCCTTGATGATTTCAACATACTTTCAAAAGGGTCTTGAAAATAAGAAAAAGGACAAGAATATCCCTTATGATTGAATGTTGGTTCCTCTTCTATTTCATCCATCTTCAACTCATTTTCTAAATGTAGGGGATCCATTATCATCTATAGTAACATAGGAATTTGTATGATCTTGTATATATTCAAATGAAAGAGAAATTA
>JASDQU010883899.1:1981-16310 GCA_032191745.1 Picea mariana | reverse complement strand
GCAATTTGAACTTGAATTCTCTTTGATCGCATGCATGGATTCAAGTGCATCAAGATCGGTGTGGTATTTGGATAGTGGCGCTTCCTACCACTTGACGGGAGATAAAGAGTCTTTCAGTGACTTGGAGGAGAAAGATCTCAAAATGCATATAGAAATGGGCGATGATGGACGATACAGTGCGAATGGTATTGGTACCATTACCTTTTAGAGGGAGTCAGGTAAACCATTTCAATTAAAAAATTTCATGCATGTTTCAGGTCTAAAGAAAAACCTAGTCTCAGATGCAATGTTGGAGGACAGAGGCTATGATGTTGTTTTTAGCGGTGGAAAAGACTACACGTGACATAAATAAATGAGTCAAGTCAAGAAGATAGGGATTTGAGTTAAGAATCTCTACATGTTGGAGGTAGATGGTTGTGGTGCCATGATGGGCAAGGCAGAAAAAGTGGTGAGCCGGGATGAGGGCGAATTATGGCACAGGCGATTGGGCCATCTTCATCATGGAGCCTTGAAGATGATGCAACAAATATCTACTGGACTTCCAATGGGAACACTTTCTCAGTTATATCAGTGCAAGGGGTGCACCCTGGAGAAGTATGTAAAGTCCACCTTTCATGAAAAGGAGAACTGTGCTTCGGTGATCCTGGAGAGAATTCACACAGATGTGTGTGGACCATTCTTGGTTTCCTCAACAACAAAACATAGGTATTATGTTATTTTTGTTGATGAATTTTCTCGTAAATATTGGATATTCTTCATGCATAAGAAGGATCAAACATTCTCAAATTTCTGTGAGTTTAAAGCATTGGTGGAGAAAGAGTCAGGGAAGCAAGTGAAGGCTCTAAGAAGCGATAATGGTGGAGAAGACATCTCTAACAAATTCAAAGACTTCTGTAGCAGAGAAGGAATTCGAAGAGAACTCATAGTGCCTCATAACCCACAAAAAAATGGAGTCACAGAGAGGAAGAATAGAACGATCATGGGTGTTGCACGAGCGATGTTGCATGATCAGGGCCTACCAATGCATTTGTGGGTAGAAGCATGCAATACCGTGTTTTATGTGCAAAATAGTTGTCCTCATAGAATACTTGGCATGAGTAAAGAATCTTTCACTGGTAAGAAACCTGATATTTCTCATTTTAAAAATTTTGGCTCATCTATTTATGTGCATGTGACCAAGGATTCTAGGAAGAAGCTGGAACCGACTGTTGAAGTTGGGATATTTGTGGGGTACACAGAAACTCCCCATAATTATCATGTGTATTTTCCTAACAGTAAGATGACTTTTATGTGACGGCATATAAAATTCGATGAGGGGAAAGCCATGCGGTTGTCGCTTGAGAGGGAGATAGACTTGCATGCAGAAGAGGAAATGTTGGTTCGCAAAGATGAGTCTCAAGATGTGGATCAACCACATGAGAAGGTTCATGGAGTGGAGGAAACCACTCAAGAAGATCCATCCATCATAAATGGCAGAAAGTGCACCACGAAAGCTCACAGATTTATACTAGATGTTGCATAGAATGTAGGAGCCCCTACTTCACAGCACATACAGAGACAGTCTCTTGATCAATTTGCTAGATACATGGCTCTCATGAGTAAATTTATTGTGACTGAACCATCTTGCTTTCACGAATAAGTATAGGATCCCACTTGGGTTGATGCTATTATAGAGGAGTATGGCTCCATTGTCAAAAATAGTGCATGGGAAATTGTCCCAAGACTAGTCGACAAATCAGTGGTGGAGGGTAAGCTTTTAATCATTGTTCTTTATGTTGATGATTTAATACTGTCTGGTGATGAGAAGTTGATACACTCATGCAAGGATGACCTTGCAAAAGAGTTCGAGATGAAGGATTTGGGCCTTCTTCATTATTTCCTTGGATTGAAAATATGGTAGCGAGATGGTGAACGTTTTATGTCTCAAGGAAAGTATGTAAGGGAGATACTGGGTAAGTTTCACATGGAGGGATGAAAACCCATGGATACTCCAATTATAGAAAACTAGAGGAAAGAGGATGCTACTTATGGAGAGGTAGTGGATGCTACTTTTTATCAACAATTAGTAGGTTTGCTAATGTATTTAGTGAACACAAGACTGGACATTTTCTATGTGGTTAACCAGCTAAGTCAAGCAATGTTTAAGCCTACCAAACTCTTTTGGAAGGTGGGTAAGCATGTACTGAGATATCTAAAGTGCAAATTTGAGTAAGGATTATGGTACAGATAGACAGATGAGGTGAATTTCATGGCTTCATGGATGCAGATTGGGCAGGCAGTCCAACGGACAAAAAGAGAACATTAGGGGGGATCTTTAGTATCGGATCTATAGTTGTTTCTTGGTACAACAGGGAACAAATATCCATGGCACTTATTTTAGTGGAAGAGGAATACATGGTATCGAGTCAAGCTACATGTGATCCTATCTGGATGAGAAAGATCTTGGTTGGTTTGTTTGGTTCTCATTTAATTCTGACAGTGATTCATTGTGATAATCAGAGTTGCATTAAACTCTTGATTAATCATGTGTTTCATGATAGATCTAAGCATATAGATATCCGTTATCATCATCTCAGAGATTGTGTGCAGCGGAAGATAATGTTGCTTCAATACATTAATACAAAAGATCAGGATGGATAAATTCTAACAAAGGCGCTCACCAGGAGTAAATTCGAATATCATAGAGATAGGATTGAGGTGAAGGATAATCCCTTTCTTGTTGAGAGGGAGTGTTGAAAAGTCAACAAAAAACATGTTTCTAATTTACTTTTCCCTTAAATAAATTGGACAATAAATATTAATATATTATCTCATAATTACTTGAAATAATTAACTGAAATGGAAAATCAGTTTACTATGGGAAATTCGAGTTCAAAGGTTGGCTGGTAAGACATGGACGTGACTTGAAGTTGTAACAGAGTTATAAGTGTAGTTATCAGAGTTGTGAAGTAGTTTAACTCAGTTAAGTGAGTTAAGCCTAGATTTACTAGTTGTAACTGAACTTACACTACTAAGAGTTCAGTGAATTAATTATTAAATTAATTCAAATCAGTGAACTCACATGAAACTGAAGATTCACCACGGTTAACTACATGCATGTCATATCCAATGGAGACCTAGTTGAGATAACAGGTGAAAGGGACAGTTTGGCTATTAGTTGTGATTTAAGTGAAGTGCACTCATGCAATCACACATGCAGTGGATATGCTTATGAGCATGTGAAAAATTAGGCAATTCGAATTCATTGTGAGAATTCTAACTGTAGGGATTGTGTAGAGGAGGCAGCCTGTCGGGACACAGAAATTGGCACATGTATTTGCTGAATTTTTGTATGACAGTGTGAGACGATTTTATTGTACTGAGAGATCTTGGATTAGAGTTTTGTATGAGATTGTTTCATGATCCATGATATACATAATATATGATAGTGGGTTTTTTAGCTTTACGCTTTCCCGGAAAAACTTATGTGTTATGTGTCCTTGATATTTCACTTTGTGATCATGGTTTAATTTTATGCAAGAATAATAGTAGAAGTGATTCTATATTTAATAGTGGCATATAATTGTTAGATCAGAAGAATCGTAGGAAATACTTAATTTTTATTGAAATTACWACAAAGGAGTTGGGTTGATGGTYGATGTTCGAGATGACGGTGCGCCCAAAGGATAACATCGATCATTGATGGCCAATGTAGCGTGAATCAATGGATCATATTCCATATTATTTGAGATCAACGATTCAAATTAAAAAAGYTATTAWGGTAGTAAAAAAATTATTTTTTAACGAATTATTCCGGGTTTTATAGGTCACGAGCTTCCGAGTTGATTTTGAGGCCCTAAATGAYGTTTTTAGGTAGTCGGCACCCATGAGAATAATGTTTACCTAGGTACACTTTACCTCTACATCTCAACTAAAAGAAATTAGAGAGAKTTAACCAATGAGATAAAMAATTCACAAAACATACCTCATATGACAAAGCTACAACCAAAATAGTGAGGGTAAAATTTTGGCACCAAACTTTCTTCTGGAGGGCATAACTCCATTCACAGAAGTATATTTGGAGCATAGTGATGCAAAMATGTATCCCATTGGATGGAGTTGTGGCCTCCTAGTCTATGGATCTGTAACAGGAKCCAAAGTAGCTCTCRKATCCTCCTACTAAATCCTCTCTGACAAACACACAGGTCCCTTAAATTTCATCGCAGTCTAGAATAAAATCCCCTTGGGTGCTTAATACTTATCCCCCTTCCTCCTATGATTTAGAAAACAAGTGCTAGTCCCTTTTTCCCAGACATAATGGGAATATGAACTCGGGATAGAAACTAGTGCTTATATTAAATGTGTTATTCGAAGCTCTGGGACTTCGATGCTCTAGAGGATTCACCAATGCCACAACACTCTCATTCACCCAGAGTGTTACCGACTGAATCCAATCATAAAGTGATGCGACAAGAAACTATGGGTTATACCCTATCCTTCCTCTTTCCCCTCTTTTTCAAATTCTAAATATAATGGCTGGCATGGGTTCTCCTTACTCCATGATCTACTATGGATATTAGATACAAAACTCCTAGATCGAYGGTCCACGGGAATTCAAGAATCTGGCTTGGGGGGTTCTTCGAATCCAAATAAAAATGACCAAAATCASTWGGAGTGTTGAATAGTTGAACCTTCGAAGGGCTTAGAGATCTAACGACTCTCATTCTCCTTTTGATCAACGACTAAGATCTACTCTGGGCTTCAGAGCTTCGGGGTTTTTTCTCTACAAACAACCTCGACCCAATTTGATCGGATCACCGAATATCCAAATTGTCGAAGGGATTCAATATATATGGCCCATGTTTTTCTATGTGATATATGTTTGATATTCACTCCACTTTGTCCAAGAATTATTTCCTAAGAACCTCGATCAATGGATCTCGTTCTCTTATGCTTAGATCCAATGGCTAGGATTTGATCTCCTTTTCCCATGCTTCTATTCTACTCTCTGGGATTCCTTATTGAAATATATGATGGATAATATCTATTTCCATAGCCAATCCAATGGCTCAGATATAATCTCCCAGCCATATCAACAATTATTGTATCTTCCTCCTTTCACTAGCTATGTTATCCCTCCTGAGATTTGAAATTGTAATAAGTTCTCTAGTGCGCACTTGTGCTATCTCTCCTGATCTTGTTATTACTTTGATATTAAAATGGGTTCAACCCTTTTTTCCATCAAGTGGCTCCTTGTGCACTCCTAGAATCTACACTCTTCCTCTTGAGCTTATGACATTATTAAAGTGTTCCTTCGGTGCCCTCCTGGAACTTTTTGATCTTCCTGTCGCGGCTATGAACACTCTTAAAGTGTTCCTTCAACACCCTCCTAGCACTGTGTGCTCTTCCTATTGATATTATGAACACTGTTAAAGGGTTCCTTCAACACCCTCCTCTCACTTTGTGCTCTTGCTCTCGATCTTATGAACAATTTTGAAGTGTTCTTTCATCTCCCTCAGAGCATTTTTTTCTCTTCCTCCTGAGCTTTACACTCTCTGATAGTGTCTGTGCACTCCTTATGCTTCTTCCCTCATTTTATTTCTCATATGTCAAGTATACAGGTGTGAACTCCTTGCACTGGGCATACCTTGATATTTTATAGTACTCTGAGTGTAGGCACACTCCTTTCACTTGCTCTATGCAAAATTTTCACTGTCCTTTCTGCGCTTAACTGGTTCTGGTGTGCTCACTTGGTATGCTCCTCCTGGACTCAAAAATGATTTATTGCACACTTATTTCACTGGATTCTCAGAGTTCTCGAATAAATCTAGTTTTTACTCCTTGCATAGCCTCGGGAGCCCAAAACACTCGAAAAATCCACATAGGCATGTAATTCTATCTATTCCTACAAAGAGAACACAAATTCACTCATGGCATTCACAAACATTCAGTAAAAAATTCAGAAAAGAAACACTCATTCACATAGAACACACACACATAGATACATATGCAGGGAAATCTTCTTTTCTATTAAATATGAATGCTTTTACAATGTTTACAAGACTGGACTACAACAAATTCTTCATTCTTCTCCTCTCCTCCTCTCCTAAATTATCCTAATCTATCTATAGATAATTTTGATAATGATCCTCCTCAATACATTGATTCTCATACAAAAGAGGGGATTCTCAATCCTTCCTCACCTAAATGCATTAAATTACATTTAATTTACAACTCATATGAATTAGATCTAGATTCATCTACCTGTCATCCATTAAATGTGAATTACACTATCTTTACACAAATTCAATGGCTCTTCCTTCCTCGAGCCTTACACCCTTAATTACATTAAATTTTTTATTTTAAAACAAAATGAGAGTGATGCACCTCTCTCTCCACGAGATCTTGTTTGTCCCTCCTATGTTGTTGCATTGGATTTTGACTTGTTTTTGAGTGGGAGAGATGCTCCAACATCAAATAGGAGAATTCAATGTAAATATTATGACCCATATAATCCAGTAGTGAAATCATATTTTTTTTTATGGGTACCTGAAAATGTGTTGGGAGCGAAAGAAGGAACCTGTAGCATACATGGATAAATTAGGTAAAACAATCAAAAATTCTTCGGACCACAACTTTCATCTTCAAGATCGGATTTGAGAAAACAAAATTTTGTTGGAAAGGTATTGAGGATTAGAAGAGAAATGTAAAAACATAATTTTAAATTGGGCATTATATTTTCTAATAAAGGGATAAAATATATTGTTGTAGAAGTAAGTGAGTGGAAATTGTAGAATGTGGATGTTGTACCTTCTCACTTAGAACTCATATTGAGGCATGAGAATAGTCATTGGAAAGATGTCACATAGAGGAGTGCATTTAAGGAATCGTAATTGGGTGTCGTTCATTAATATTCTTCATAATTTAAAAATAAGAATTACATGTAAATTAATTAATAAATATTTTTCAATATGCTTTATTCTAACAACAATTGTTGCATGCACATTCTTGTAGAATCAGAAATACAAAAGATCATACTTTAGTTCCTACATGAGAAATAGAGATGTGAAGGATGTTCAAGGGTATTACAACCATAAAGAATAATTTATAGGTATTAATGTCACAATGGGTAATGTTGAGACTAAGTCTAATGGAATAAGAGATGGGTAGGATCCTGTAACTATGAGAAGCTTGCAAAACTAAGTGTAAATCTATAGGGCCGATAATGAGAGGATCATGAAGGAACAAGATGAGATACTTCAAATAGTGAACATATTGAAGAAGAAAGTCAACAAAGATTTAGGAACAAGGAAAGAATCTAGTGCCAAGCAAGTGGAAGTGCCTAGATCGCATGGYCAGAGGGATTATCATGGAGGATATAGACGAACGAGGAGTATTAGAAGGAATGAACATCATCATTTCCAAGGGAAATAGACCATAAAAACATATTCACATTCAAGGTCGKAAATAATCCCAAGTATATCTCATGTCAGGAATCAGAGAAGGAGACACAGATCAGATAACTTGCAAGTGGAATTGAGGAAAACCAATCCACCATCATTTGATGGATAAAATAACAAAGGTGAAKATGCATACACATGGTTGTTGCGAATGAGGAAATATTTCCAATTGCATAACTACTCATCAAATGCAGAATACATAATTGCAGCCTACCACCTTCAAGGGAAGGAATCTATGTGGTGGCATAGGATGAAGCAGGGTAAGCACCTTGATGAGAAGATAATTTTTTGGAAGAAGTTCAAGAAATACTTTTAGTAGTAGTTCTTGTCAGAACAATATTATAAAAATAAGATGCATGAGTTCTTTGAACTAAAACATGGGAACATGACCATGGATGAATATGAGAGAAAGTTATTGGAAATTCTTACTCATGTGAGCTTCATCATGGATGAGAAGGTCAAAATTTAGAGGCTATTTAGTGGACTACCATCCTTTTACAAGGATAAAATTCAGCTTGATAAGCCCAGGAGTTTATAAGAATCCATAAGAAAGGCCAAGTGTTTGTATGAACATAATAGAGAAAAGATAGCTTTCCAAAGGGCCCAAGATTACAAGAAGAATGGAAACGTAGAGCAAAGGAAGAAAGGATTCAAGACACCTTTCATGAGGAATATATCAAAATCATATCAGAAAGAGCAACCATCTCAAGGTGATAAAAAAATGGCAGAGTCCTTGGAAAAGATGCCAAGGAAACAACCCATAAAGTGTTGGGGATGTGAAGGAGATCACATGTATAAATATTGTCCTCGTCGAGGAGATAAGATGGAAACTTTAGATAGTGTCAAGAAGGACGAGACAATAGAGGATGTGGGGAAAATCATGCCAAGGATCTATGCAGCTTTGGACAATAGAAAAGAAGACTACCAATCCCACATGATTGAAGTGGGAGGTAATATTGATCATCAAACTATTTCTATTTTAACTGATCTTGGAGCTATCCATAGCTATATAGATCCAAAGCTAGTTGAAATATTTAAATTGAATAAATCCATGCACGAAAAGTCTTGGCTAGTTCATATTTATACTGGAACCAAAAGAAGAATTAATTAACTTATTAAATAATTCCCTATAAACATGAATGTAACTAACACTAAGGTAGATTTGAACATCATACTACTTGGTTCTTATGACTACGTGATGTTTTCACATGTCTCGATGGAGAAGGGAATTCAAGGACAATGCAAGGTATTACAATTCCTATATCTATTTTTGATATTGCAACCTTGCAGCTAAAAAGAAGTTTTAGAAGAGGGTGACAAATATATGCAACCCATGTGGAAGAGTCGATGAAGGATAAGGATACAAGTCTCAAGGATTATCTAGTCTTGAAATAGTATGGAGACATGTTTGAGGAGTTGTCAGGATTGCCACCAAAGAGGGATATATATTTCTTAATTGACTCAATTCCTAGAGCTTCCCCAGTATATAAGACTCCCTATAGAATGAGCACTCTAGAGATAAAAGAGTTGCAAATGCAACTAGAAGAGTTTTTAAAGAAAAAGTACATACACCAAGTTTTTTCTCCTTGGGGTTCCCCACTTCTTTTTGTTAAGAAGAAAGATGGAACATTGAGGTTATGTATTGAATTCAAAGAGTTGAACAAGGTTATAGTCCAAATCAGTGTCTTTTTCCAAGGATTGATGATCTTTTTTATCAGTTGAAAGGAGAAACGATATTCTCCAAGATTGGCCTGAGGTTAGGATATCATCAAATGATAATCAAAGAAGAGGATACTAGAAAATTGACTTTTAGGACAAGGTATGGACACTATGAGTTTGTAGTGGTGCTTTTGGGTTGACAAATTCACTAGCTACCTTTATGTGTCTAATGAATGGGGAGTTCATAGATTTCTTGGACAAGTTTGTAATTTTATTCTTGGATCATATTCTCACCTACTCCAATTCAAAAGAGGAGCATGAGAATCATTTGAGGATCATGTTCCATGTGTTGAGAGAGTACCAATTGTATTCCAAATTAAGTAAATGCACCTTCTATCAAAAGAAGATCCATTATTTGGGTCACATTGTTTCAGAAGAGGGCATAGCAGTGGATCCATAAGATATTGAAGAAATCAAGAGTTGGCTAGTGTGAACAAACATTTCATAGGTTAGATCATTTATGGGTCTAGCTGGCTACTACATGAGATTAATTGGGGGATTCTTCAAAATTGCACACCCAATAACATATTTTCAAAAGAAAGCAGTAAATTTTGAATGGAGTGCTAAATGTGAAGAAAATTTCCAATTCTTAAAGGATTTGTTAACCACTGCACCTATTTTGAAAGTTGCAGATCTAAATGAGGACTTTGTTGTGTGAACATATGCATGCAAAAAAAGGGCTTGGTGGAGTCCTTATGAAAAATGGACATGTAATTTGTTATCAATCCAGAAAATTGAAGGAACATGAAAAAACTATTCCACACATGAATGAGAGTTAGAAGCTATAGTACATGCCTTGAGGATGTGGAGGCATTACCTAATGGGAATAAAATTCAAATTAAGGATAGACCATAGTGGTATGAAATATATGTTTGAAAAACCAACACTAAATGCTAGACAAAGTAGATGGATGGAATATCTTAATTAATTTAACTTTGATATCAAACACATAAGGGAAAAATACAACAAGGTGGTTGATGCACTCAATAGAAGGGTACATAAAATGCATATTACAGCCATTAGTATGTACATAACATATTCAAAAGATAGAATTTTAGAGGTTGTAACTGCATATCAACATTATGTGCAAGTTAATGAAAGCTTATAGAAAAGTCATATACAACAAAAATATAAGTATTACAAGATAGAAGAGTATGGAATCCTATTATTTCAGAATAAAGTTTATGTTCCCAATTCTTCGGAATTGAGAAATTTGGTTCTAAGGGAGATGCATAATGAGCCATACGTGGTACATCYAGGACATCATAAAACTATTATAGTGATAAGAGGAAAATGTTTTTGTCCTCGAATGAAGAAATAAGTCGCTGATTATTTGGCCAAATACATTGAATGTCAGAAGGAAAAGGCTGATAATAGATATCTAGAAAGATTTATGTAGCCATTTCTCATTYCTGAATGGAAATGGGAAGTTGTTACTATAGATTTTATTACCAMATTTCCTAGGATAGCAAGGAAACATGATTCCATGATGGTAGTGGTGGAMAAACTCACAAGAKATGCACACTTCATTATAGTAAAAGTAACTCATAAGGAAGCAAATATTGTAGAAATTTACATGAGATAAATTGATAGGTTACATGGTGTGCCTAAGCCAATRGGTTCGAATCAACATCCCAAGTTCACTTCCAATTTTTGGAGGGGGTTGTTTAAGGGATTTGGAACATATTTAAATTTCAGTACACCATATAACCTAGATTTGAATGGGTAGAGAGAAAGAATTAATTGAATAATTGAAGATATGTTGTGAATGGATGTAATGGACAAGTTTTCTAAGTGGGAATAATATATCCATTTATTTGAGTTTGCACACAACAATGGGTATCAGAAATCATTAAAGAAGAGCTCATTTGAAGAATTATATGGAAGAAAATGAAACACACTATTAATTTGGGATAACCCAACAGACATAGCTATGATTGGGCCAGAATTGTTAAAGGAAATGGAAGAACAAATGGTAAAAATCAAGAAAATTGTAAAAGTTGCACAAGATCGACCGAAGAGCTATGCTGATAGAAAATGAGAAAATAGAGAAATCAATGTGGGAGAGTATGTGTTTTTAAAATTTAAATCCAAGAGAACGTCATTGAAATTGGGAAGTTTCCCAATGTTGGTAGGGAGATATTATGATCCTTTTGAGGTCTTAGAAAAGATACGACCGATTCCATACATGCTAAAGTTACCTGCATCCATGAGAATTCATAATGTGTTCTATGTATCTTTGTTAAAAAATTATGTACCTGATCCTAGTCATGTTATTGATTGGAATGTGATCTAGGTGGAACATGAAGGGTATTTCTAGGTGGGACCAGTGCACATCCTAGACTGGAAAATAAAAGTTCTTAGGAACAAATCCATAGGCTTGGTAAAGGTTCAATGGACCTATTACGGTCCCGAAGACACTGCATGGGAGCACGAGGAAGCCATGTGGGATTCATACCCACAAATGTTCATAAATTTTGAAGAAATGGAATGTACATTTGTACAAAAGAGAATGAAGACTTTATTTTGGAACCTTGAGTTCCTAGAGCCACAAATCTGGTATTTCATGTCTAACCAATGTGTGGGTTGAGGGGAAAATGGATTTGTTGGTTGGAATTGTTGCATGAGTCATGAAGTTACATAATTATCAAGTATTTTGATGTAATGTTTTATATATGTCAATGTGTAAACTGTATGGTTATGTGTACTGAGGACAATGCAGTTTGTGGTGGGGGGGGGGATGTAACATCCCCATTTTCAAACCCCAAACTAGCAATGTGTATTGTAAATGTAGTATGTGATAGAGATCCAAGCTATGTAKATTGTAAATGTGATGTATGACTGAGAGTCAATATGATAACAATGTAAAATRAAATATAATGAATGAAATGTATCACCACCTTTAKATGGATAGGGACAAATATTAGGGCTAAAACATACCCAAATGCTAAACCTATTCAAATACGAMTGAGATTTTTCAATCCTAGGAAGGTCKCTGCTATTAAGGGAGAGGTGGAGAAACTTCTTAATGTTGGCCTCATCTACCTGGTTCCCTCGACTGAATGGGTATCCAACCCCGTTCCCATGAATAAGAAGCAAGGTACCATCTGTGTATGGATCAAATTTTGAGACTTGAATAAGGCTTGTCCTAAAGAAAACTTCCTGACACCCTTCATTGATAATATTCTCGATGAGTGTGCATGAAGAAAGGTCTTTTATTTTATGTATGGATTGTCAAGATACAACCAAATTCAGATTAAATGCAAGGATCAACATAAGACGACATTTATTTGTCCTTAGGGTACATTCGCATACCGAAAAATGTCTTTCGGCCTTAAAAATGCCAGAGAAACCTTCCAACAAGCTATGACCTTCTCTTTTCATGATATCAAAAATATAGTGGAAGCATATCTCGATCATATCACTACTCACTCTTGCAAGAGAGTAGATCACTCTACCCACCTTCAGCTAGTTTTTGAAATATGTCGCTATTATCGCATATGTTTCAACCTTCATAAGTGCATCTTTTGTGTTAGGTCGGGTCATATTTTAGGATKCTTAGTCTCTAAGAATGGGATCATGGTGGATACTTTAAAGGTTGAGGCAATACTTTTACTGCCTCCCACACACACTATTCATCGGATTCAAGGTTTACATTGGAAAGCTAACTTTTTATGTTAGTTTATAGTAAAGTATGGCAATATTACTAAGGGTTCCATGCATATCTTGAGGAAGGACACTCCTTTTATATGGGATGAGTGAGACCAAGAATCCTTTGATGCTCTAAATAAAACCTTGGTATCGACGCCTTTGCTGAAGCCTCTGGACTACACTAGAGATGACTTGATTTATATCGTCACGTTTGAAGGGATGATTGGTATGGTTTTAGTTTAGGAGGATGATGAGGTTCATGAGCACGTCGTTTACTATCTCATTCAAAACTTAGTGGGCCCTGAACGCAAGTATTCTCACGTTGAGAAGATATATTTGGCTATCGTTCAAGCAATTCAACGATTATAACACTATATATTGCTTTGAAAAACTACCATGGTTGCTGGTGTAAATACATTTAAATACATCCTTACTAGGTGTATCATAGGGGGGGAATATAATAAATTGATTGTCATCTTGGAAGAATTTGATCTTGATTTATCTTCAGCAAAATCCAAGAAATCACTAGTTTTTGTCGAGTTAATATCGAACTTCCCTCGGTTAGATAAGGATTATATTCATGTTGATTCATTTGCGAATGAACACATTTTCCGTGTGTCATCATTAGAACCCTAGTATGGATATATTGTGATCTATGTTGGATTAATGAGAGGGGGGGTGAATCAGTAATAGCGTAATTATAATCCTTTTTCTTCAAATGTTATATCAATGTAGAATTATTATCCAATAATGAGCACTAATAAATAAACAATAACACACATACACAGTACACCAGTGTTTTACGTGGAAACCCAAATTAGGAGAAAACCACAAAATGCTTTTTCTTATATGTATTGAAGAATTACATTCATTGGAAACACCAACTTCTTTTGTTTTTCAGTTTCATCTGGAAGGAGGCTCCAACCCCCTAGTTTCTCATGCTACAACCTGAGGGAAGCTCCAACTCCCCAATTCTATGGCTAAAACCAAAAGGAGGCTACAACCCTCTATGTTCTATGGCTACAACCGTAAGGTGGCTACAACCACCTCTCCTTGCCCCGTCCTGCCACCCTGAATTAGAAGTATAATGATGGAACCACTATCACACTATCACTGTGAGATATAATGATGTAAACCTGTACCAATAAATCTGAACCATGCATCAACAATGCATCAACCTGTACCTCAACCTGTAATCAACCAGTACCATAAACAAGTGCATAACCATGCAACAACCTGTACCCAACAACCTGTAATCAACCTGTACCATAAACAAGTGCATCCAAACATGTACCAAGTATGTACCGATCATGTGTCAACTACTCATCAAATATGACTCATCAATATGTACCAACATCATCAACTATACACCTCATGCATGTGCCAACTCATCAACTACTTATCTCAATCATGTACTCAACATGTACCCCAACCAAAATCCCTCATCAATTTCATCATCCAAATTTGATTTGTAGCTATGTAATAGACCTATTGTATATGATCACATTCCTATAAACCTT
>JASDQU010883898.1:0-21255 GCA_032191745.1 Picea mariana | reverse complement strand
TGTGTGTGTGTGTGTGTGTGTGTGTGTGTGTGTGTGTGTGTGTGTGTGCGTGTGTGTGTGTGTGTGTGAGAGTGTGTAGAGAGAGAGAGAGAAAGAGAGCAAAGTGCATCCTTTAAACTCAATAAAAAAACAATCTGCACTTGCATTTTATTATAAAAAAATGTGGGCCTCATAAAGGATTTTCCACAATCAAGACCTAGCATATAACATACAACCAAGGGGTTACTTCAAGAAAACAAAATTTAATGTACAAAGGGATTACAAGTCCAGAAATTAGTTGTGATGTAACCTGAGGATAGAAAACATAACTACTAGCTAGCCATGGTAAGATAGTCATAAAGATTAAGTAGCAATGAAAGATCACATGTCAGGAGAAGGGTCATGGTCATCTAGATTCAAGCCCCACTCATTAATTAGTGGTGCATTAGTAGGTGCATATAGGGTCCCATTCATCACCATTATATTACTTTGGGAACTTCTCCTTCAATATGGGCAAGATGAGTTGGGGGAGCTTGTCATTCTCTAGGAAAGAAGGAGATGGTTGGATGTGGATCTCTTGGCTTTGATATTCTTATGATCCCTTACCATGTTCCCTACTCTATGGAATGAAAAAAATAGAATCCTATCTATGGCATGACCTTCCTAACTTGCGCTTGAATATGCATGTGGAGGTTTCCACAAATAATAACCCCATAATACTAGGACCTATGCTTGTAGAAACAAGCATGTTTAAAAATAAATTAATTTCACTTTTTCCATATAAGAATTAGAATATCTATTTTAACAATACCATGTTTCTTGAAATTCAATGGCCCATGGGAGTTTGTCACCAAGGACAATATACTTCTAGGTTATAGGCATGGAAGGAGATGAAAACACATGTTTGAGGCCCATTCTTGAACTAACTTAGCAAAAGGGAAAAAACAAAACACATGTTTAATTTTTTCTTCCTTCTGATAAAAAGGGAATTTGGGTTGGGAAACTCCAAGGCACTTCAGAAGTCGGGCAAGAGGACGGTCACCCAAAATCATAAACTAAGTAAACATGTATTTCTTTGTATCACTATAAGTATTACACATAGTTCAAAATCAACATTTAACCAAGTATATTACTTATATGACATCCTCCATAGCTTGTTTAATTTAACATTAAGGACCAACTTGGAGCTCAATGAATAATACCCATGAGATGGTTTTCATTTTTTAAGAGCTTATGAATAGTTCCACTTCCAACCTCTAGAAATTACAGAAGGAGAAAGCGACCCTAGCTTAAGGAAGAGGTCATTTTTGACCCACTTCTTAACCCATTTAAATGCAATCCCATCAATTGTGTTTAGTCAAAATTCCACTTTCAAAATTAGCCAAGGCTTCAACTCATGAGATTGGTACTCAAAAAAATCCCCAATTGTGATGATACCCTTATTGAAAAGCTAATTGGTTGAGGACCAATCAATTTTTTCCAGAGCCTCTCTATTAAACTACAACATGGGAGACCACTAGAGGAAACTATCATTAAATGTAGCATCCCCAACATCCAACTGGGCTATGCCACATAAAATTTCTGAACTATATACAAAATTAAAACATATAGAAGTTCTTCAAATGCACAGATTCATACAAAATAATAATAAAAATACACATGCAGCACACACAACAAAAACCCATAAAAATAAACGCATACATAATAATGCAGCATGTAATTTAACACACAATTGACACCTGTCTTGGTAAAAATATCACCAACTGCGTGCAGACCTTCCACGTTCCTCTCAGCCTTAGACCACATTGTTCAAAACTCTCAACAGTGGGTCACCCCTGAGCTGGGACTAAACTCCACCCGGGTAAAGGAATTCCTAACCAGGATGATGTATCTCAGACAATAGGAAAAACTATGTCACATGTGCCAACTCGAAATAACAGCCTGCAGTCCCTCATTCCCCACATGCATGTCCCACCCCAAGAAATGTGTCCCTTCTCTGCTTAACAGTCCCTCGACTGCCCCACTTCCTTTCTAGGGCTTCAACAATAGTCCAAATAGGAAGTCTCAAAGCCTTGTAGTTGTAGTTTGGCACCTTAGGGAAATAAATTCCCAACAATTCTCTCACCTAGAGAGAATTTCTCACGAGCCTGACAACCCACCTCTTCAATATCCCACGGGCCTGACAACCCGCTTCTTCAATCCATCTACTAAGCTAACTAGGTACAGGTATAGGTACAGTGACAGAAAGGTATGGAGGACATTTGAATGAGTGAGTGCATGATGATGGAATGATGGGAAAATGAACTAAGTCCAAACTATATGTATGCATGTTCCCAACTTGACACTTGTCATGTTGAGAACTACTTTGGCCCACTTGTCCCTATCCTTAGAACTTAGGATAAAATAATTATCCATACTTTATACTTTAAGGAATATTAATATAATATTCCTTTTTTGCTTAAGCTCCCTATCTTGGCCCCTTATCCTTAACTTTTAGCCCCCTTTCCTTAACTAGTGGAGTTTAGTCCCCCATACTCTTTTACATGGTTGGTCTGCCGCAATGATGTGTTTTTCATTAATATTTGTGTGTGATTACATTTACATTTACATTACAGATATACTGTCCTTTCAGCATCCTGACTCACCAGCCTCAAAATACAACATACACACAAAGGCTCTCTGGCCTCAAAATTGTGTGCACTTAAGTTTTTTGCGCGTGGTATCCTGGAATGTGCACACTTCATCATTTTAGTGCGTAGTACATGTGCACACTATACCATGGAAGGTGCATGCAAAATGATATCAAACAATTCACCAGCTTAAGTACATTTGTATTTACATTTATAGTTGGGGTTCAGCCTAGGGGTATTACATTCCCCTCCCCCTTATTTATGCATTGTGCTTAGTGAAATATATACACATATATAACCAAAATTTCAAAAATCCTAAAAAAGATGCAGGTATTCTTCTCGCATAAAATCCTCGTGCTCCCAAGTTGCATCTTCAGGACCATACCAAGTCCATTGGACCTTTACTATCTTTATGGCTCGATTCTGGTGCTGCTTGATCTTTCGGTCCAATATGCACACTGGATGCACTTGAAAGGCGCCTTCTTGCTCCATTTGAATCACATTCCAATCAATGACATGATTAGCATAAGGTATATACTTTTTTATCAATGATACATGGAATACATTATGAATATACATGGATGCAGGCAAGGAAAACATGTATGCTACAGGCCTAATCCTCTCTAGGATTTCAAACGACCCACAATAACAAGCTGCCAAATTTGAACAATTTCCCAACTTCATGGAACTTTTGTTGGCCTTTACTTTCAAGAATACATGGTCACCCACTTTAAATTCCTTGTGAGTTCTTCCCTTATCAACATATTTTTTCTTCCTATCTTGAGCAACCTTTAAATTCTGTTTTGTTTTCAACATTTGCTCTTCCATTTCCCTGAGTAATTATGGCCCAACCACTACTCTATCTACTGGGTTGTCCCAACTTACTAGTGTGTTGCACCTTCTTCCATAAAGTGGCTCAAATGGGCTCATCTTTAGATATGCTTGGTACCCATTGTTATAAGAAAACTCTACTAAGTGTAGGTAGTCTTCCCATTTTGATGGTTTATCCATCACATACATCCTCAACATATCCTCAATCACTTGATTCACCCTCTCTGTTTGTCCATATGATTTTGGATGATAAGTTGTGCTAAAATTCAAATTTGTTCCAAATCCCTTAAATAATCCTTTCCAAAAATTTGATGTAAATTTTGGATCTCTGTCAAACACAATTGTTTTGGGTATACCATGTAGTCGAGCAATTTCTCTCATATAAATTTCAGCAATGTTGGCTACCTTGTGAGTGAGCTTTACTGTAATAAAATGGGCAGCTTTAGTAATCTTATCCACCACTACCATGATAGAATCATGTTGCTTTTTTGTTCTGGGCAATTTGGTGATGAAATCCATTGTTACAACTTCTCATTTCCACTCAGGAATAGGCAATGGTTGTAGCAAACCAGCTGGGTGTCTATGCTCAGCCTTGACCTTTTGACACTCTAAACATTTGGCAATAAAATCAACAACTTATTTCTTCATGCCTGACCAATAATATTGGCTCTTGACAACTGCAATAGTTTTTTGATAACTTGGGTGCCCAACACAAGGTACATTATGCATTTCTCTTAATATCAGATTTTTCAATTCTTGGGAATTTGGTACATAAATTATGCCCCTGTACGTGAGAATTTCATCATTTTCTAGCTTACAGTCTTCAGTTTTCTGCTACAAAATACCTTGCTGTAATTTTTTTATTATTTCCATGTATTGCAAATCTGATTTTGTAGCCTCTAAGATTCTATCTTTCAAATCTAATTGGTGCATGCTAATGGTTATAGCATGCAACTCATGCACCCTTCAGCTAAGTGCATCAGCCACCTTGTTCTCTTTCGCTTTGATATGATTTATATCAAAGTCATATTCACTGAGAAATTCTAACCACCTGCTTTGCCTGGCATTTAGAGTTGGTTGTCCAAATAAATATTTCAGACCACTATGGTCTGTCCTCAACTCAAACCTTTTCCCCATGAGGTAGTGCCTCCACATCTTCAAGGCATGCACTATGGCTTCCAACTCCAAATCATGAGTAGCATAGTGCCTTTCATGCTCCTTCAACTTCCTTGATTCATAGCATACAACATACTCATTTTGACTGAGGACCCCACCAAGCCCTTCTTTACATGCATCAGTGCATACAATGAAGTATTCATTTGGATCAACAATCCTTAGTATTGGAGCACTTGTTAATAAATTCTTAAAGTGTTGGAAACTCTTTTCACAATCCATTGTCCACTGAAACTTCACACCCTTCTTTTTCAAGGAAGTGATTGGGTGTGCAATCTTTGAGAATCCTTCAATAAATCTTCTATAGTAGCATGCAAGGCCCATGAATGATCTGACCTCTGTCACATTCTTTGGCGCCGACCATCCTCTAATGGCATCTATCTTCTCAGGATCCACTGCTATCCCTTCCTCTGAAATGATTTGTCCCAAATAATGAATTTGCTTCTGGTAAATTGAGCACTTGCTCAATTTGGCATACAATTGATGCTCCCTTAATACCCGTAATACCATTCTTAAGTGTTGTTCATGCTCTTCCTCTGACTTAGAATATATAAGAATGTCATCTAAAAATACAATGAGAAACCTATCTAAGTATTCTCTAAAAATACCATTCATTAAACACATGAAGACAGCTGCTGCATTTGATAAACCAAATGGCACCACTGTGAACTCATAATGACCATATCTTGTTCTGAAAGAAGTCTTGTTGATGTCTTCTTCTTTAATTATTACCTGATGATAACCTGACCTAAGATCTATCTTGGACAATATTTTTGCATCTTTCAATTGATCAAAGAGGTCATCGATCCTTGGCAAATGATACTTATTCTTCATAGTTACCTTATTCAACTGCCTGAAGTCAATGCAAAGTATCAATGTTCCATTCTTTTTCTTCACAAATAATACTAGGGCACCCCAAGGTGACACACTTGGGCGTATATACGCATTCTTTATAAGCTCTTCAAGTTACATTTGCAATTCCTTCAATTATGGTGTACTCATCCTGTAAGGGGTCTTGGATACTAGGGCTGCTCCAGGCATCAGATTGATGGATAAATCAATGTATCTTTTAGGGGGTAATCCTGGTATTTCTTTAAATACATCTTCAAACTCTTTTAGGACTGCATATTCTTCAATATTTAACACCTTATGTTTAGGTGTCTCTTCCATATGTGTTGCAAATATTTGACACCCTTTCTGTAACTTTTCTTCAGCTGTAATGCTTAAATTTCTCTCACGGTTACGACCCTGGGAATTCCTTGTATTGTCCTTATTATAACAGTCTATTATAACATGGTGTTGGTCCAACCAATCCATACCAATTAGGCAGTCATAGGAACCTAAAGGTATGATATTCAAATCTTCCCTAGTGCTTAGTCCATTCATGTCCATTGGACATGCCTTAACCATCTCTTTAATTTTTCTTTTAGCTCTGATACCCAGCTGCACCAACCAAGATTTTAAAAGCTTGCTTATTGGCAAATGCAATCTTTCCACCATATTAGGATCTATATAACTATGACTAGCTCTTGAATCAATTAAAATAGCAATGGTTTGGTTGTTGATCTTACCTTCCACTTCAATCATATGTGACTAAAATTTAGCTTGCTTGTTGTCCATAGCTGCATAGATCCTAGGTACATTTCTTCCCATGTCCTCCATTGTATTAGCTTGTTGTACATTGTGAATAATCCTCACTTTTTCACCTCTATGAGGACAATCTCTATACATATGATCTCCCCCACAACCCCAACATTGAATAGGTGACTACCTTGGTCTTTGCCCCACTGTCTCGGTCATTCTGGGTTCTCTAGAAATTGGTTGTCCCTGAGGATTATTTATGAAGAATGGTGGCTTAGTCCCCTTCTTCCTCTATTCCATCTTATTTTTCTTCTTGTCTTCCCAAGATTTGTGGAAAGTTGGTTTTCCTTTATGTTGATCATAAAGGCATTTATCTCTCCTCTAATGTTTTGGGATCATCATATTGTATCTTGTCACTAATAAATGATGGAACCCCACTCAAATACCTTTGAATATTAACTGGCTCTTCCTTGATGAAAGAAACAAACTTTAGCAGTTCTAAAAACCTTCTTTCATATTCATCTATGGTCATACTCCCAAGCTTGAGTTCAAAGAACTCCTTCATTTTCTTGTCATAGTATCTATTAGTCAAGTATTTCTTTTGAAAATACCTCTTGAACTCCCTCCATGTAACATTTTTCTCATCAATGTGTTGCACCTACACAAATTGGTCCCACCACATGGATGTCTTTCCCTTGAGCTGATATATGACAATTCTTCCTTCTGCGTGTGAAGAGTAATTATGCAATTGAAAATACTTATTCATGCCTAGCAGCCATGTCTTTGCATCCTCATCCTTCTTGTGCTCACCATCAAATGTAGGAGGCTTGATTTTGTTCATTTCTCCTTGTAGCTCATCCACCCCATACCTCCTCTTATGTTTCCTGATAGGGGATGGAATTGAAATACTATGTTCTCTCCTAGTGGAATGCCTTGGGGAGTGATGGTGATGTTCGCCAACACTTCTTGTTCTTCTCCTCTCATCATGAGACCTGTGACTTCCTGATTTTCTTGAGTCATTCTCCTTATCCATCTTCTTTTTTATTATGTCCAAGCTCTGCATTAACTTTATGTTGAACCCCTCATATTGCTCCTTTGCTTTCATAAGCCTCTCATTATCATCTTTATAACTTTGGACATCCTTTTGCAAACTTTCAATGGTCTCTACCAAGTTCATGTTTTCTTCCTTTCCTTCTCCATGTCCATTTGAATTTGTACCTTCATTACCCATATTGACATACATCCCTCTGATCTCATCTTCATAGCTATAATCCCCCTGTGTATCTTCCATGATTATGAACTCTGTGATGATCATGTTCTGATCTAAATTTTGTTAACTCTGCAAAATGTGCAGCCAACAAAACTTGTTAGGCTAAATAATTTAACAAATTTATGAAATTATGTACAATTATGGTTCAATAATGCATCAGAATTATTTCTTCTTATTTCCTAAAAAGTTAACTACCTAGATCAATTTTTTGGGTGAAAAGCTATATTCTATTGTCCAATTCATTTCCAATGCCTGCTTCCATGCTCAATTCTGAGTCTTGAGCATAAAGTTATGGTTATTTGAAAATTGTCCATTAATTCTTCTATTCACACTTCAACTTGGTGCAAATCTGCGTTGTAATTATTCATTTTTGCACCTACTCCATTGGATTTTTTGTATGAGCTCAATTGGGTTTCTTCATATACATGTTTTGGACAGTCTGTCCATCTTCTGGGTTTTGGGTTGCTGGTTACAGCCTGCTGAAGTTCTAGACCAATTAGTGTTTTTGGTCTGGAATGCTACATGTACTTTCTATGCCATATTAAACATTTTTAACATCCCCATAATTTTAATTCAGCTCTGGGACTGTTTTCTATGGTTCAATATATTTCCATAGATTTCTCTTGTGCCTCAATTTGATTCAAGAGCATAAAGTTATGGCCTTTCGAAGTTAGTTGGGTCTTAAAATTTACCCTCCACTATTTGTCCTGTAACTTCCTCATAAAATCTTCGTTTGACGAACGGTTTACACCATTATTAAGCTCTCTCTGGGATCTTTCATTTGAGTTGCAAAGACAGAGTGTACAAAAGTACACATTTCACCAAGGTACACTTTGTTCCCATGGTTTTTGAGTAGCTAAAAACGTTGTTTAGGGCCTCAAAAATGCATTGCAAAAAGACGACCTTCAAACAGTATAAAATGTCACAGAAATTCATTGGTTTTTTGTTGTTGTAGACCATCCAAATATTATGCATGCGCACACCACGTGTGCCAATATTACACATGCACCACCCAATCCGCACTGTGGAGTGCTAAATTTAGTGCACACATCTGCGCACTATTATTTTTCTACGCTTCACTAGCTCTGCTCTGCGCAGCGCCAAATTTAAGTGCGCACACCCGCGCACCATTATTTTTCACACATTACCAATTATGCACCATGCAGTGCCAAATTTAAGTGTGCACACCCACACACCGTCATTTTTCGTGCATTACCAATTTTGCACTGCGCAACGCCAAATTTAAGTGCACACACCCGTGCACCATTATTTTTCACGCATTACCAATTTTGCATCGCCCAATGCCAAATTTAAGTGTGCACACCCGCACACCATTATTTTTCACGCATTTCCAACTCTACGCTACACAGTGCCAAATTTAAGTGTACACACCTACGCACCAATAATTTTTTGCGCATCCCAACTTACACTTCGCAGCACCAAATTTTCTTTTTTTAACAAAAACTGGGAAATTGTATTATGTGTGTGGATGAATCCACTGATTTTACATAAAAAAGGTCTGTACATACCATCTAGATTTCCCTCTCAAGGAGAGGTTTTTACAAAAGTGGGGATTGACGTGGAGTTTAGAGTGTCCCCCTTGATTTTCAAAAGTTCTGTATGTTGAATTTCTTAGGTATCTCCAGCAAAAGGTACCGCTGATATATATTATTCGACAAAACATACAAGGATATGGATCTTAGTTACCCTTTTCAGGTTTTATATGCTACATGTCCGACCTGAATTCTAGAAGAGGGTCGTTCAGGTCGGGGACTTGATTGACCAAATTCGAGTGAACGTTCCTTTCATGTCCATGTTGGTCACTCAGATTGCTTGGAGGAGCTTGTCAAACGTCGAGCTGGTCCAGTCTTTGCTGCAACATCTTGATCTTCAAGCGGTTGACTTCAATCTGACTGCGTTGGGCGTCGCTCTCGTCTTGGAGTTTACCAATCAAGAATCTATGTTGGGATAAGGTTTCCAGCTCGAAGGCCCGATTGGCACTCATTGTGCCCATTTGAACTCTGAGTTTGTTGCATCCGCCACAATCCACTTCCCAGTCGTCCTCTGGCCGGCTGCCTGAGTCCTCCTAAGCCGCATTTTCTTGCTGCATTGCGTTGTTTGTTGAGGATTGACTGGACCTGACCATTCCTTGAATATTCTGCATGGATCTAGGGGAAAGCTGCGAATGGGAAAGGGAGGTGGTAGCGTACAGTAAGGAAGGCAGAAGGAAAACTTGCAGGGGTGAGGGAGGTTGTCGAGGCGTGGGGAAAACTCAGAGGTTAGAGGTCTTCAAAGAATTCAATGGATTCCAACAATTCTAAGGCTGGCTAAAAGAGGACTTCAGGGGGACATGGAGAAGCTATTGGCTAAACGGGGCTCTGAGGGGGGAGTGGAAAGAGAGTCTCGTGGGCCAAGAAGCAGATCTCAGAGCAAGTAAACTGAGTAATCTAGTGTGCTCTTTTTATTAGGCAACAGACATACCGCGAAGGTGGTGGGAGAGCGAGGATAAATAACAGCTGGTTCGGGGAGGACGAGTGAGCGAATGTGAGTTCCCACAAGATCCATAAATTGAGAAAGGACAACGACATGGTTTCTAATAAAATATAGAGAGTACTTACATGCGAGTTCGTGGGAGTCTCCCTGCGAACTATTCCATCTAAAGCCATGGACGCGAGAGTGGAGGTGTGGTTGACGTCAAGGGAGTTGTTGCGCTAAGGAAGCTGAGTGTCCCGTACCACTACCACGAACCTTTGAGGATGGATGGTAGGTTTTCCCACATGAACCAAAGATTTACCACCCTTCGTGATGATGGTGTTAGGGTCATTAGCCACTGATTTATCTCAGGCAGAGGTAACTCGTGCTATATTCCACTTGGTTAGCCTGGGTACACCCTACTCCAGATGGATGTCTGCCTGTGTCCCCCTTGAATTGTTGGAGCTGCTTGCCCATTCGACTAAAGGGCCCATTCTCGACTTCGTGGATAAGCCCCCAGCCCTCTTGTCCCTTTGGGGGGAGAGGAATCCCTTCCTTCACATGTGTTCATGATTTTTGTTTGGAACCATGGAGTGGTGCCATGTAACGCTGGTCTTCTCCCAATCAAAAATGATCATTAGTAGAGGGTTGCTAGGGTTAAGACCCCATCTATACTTAAGGCGCATGTCTTTTCCCCTATTGTTGCATTGGCCATTTTGTCGGCTTCAATGTTATTGCCCCTTAATATGTGGTAGAAGGTGGTTTTAATTTCTCAGGAGACCATCCTAATTCTCTTCATGATTTTATTTAAGCGTGGGTCTCTGGGGTTTGTTCCCTGTATCATCATTCTTATTATGGTTTTGGAGTCCCCTAGGACTACAATCTCTCGAATTTCATTATACTGGGAGAGTTGTACTCCTTTTAGCAGAGCGTAGGCCTCGACTTTGTTGTTAGTTTCTATCCCCAAATTCCAGTGGTAGCTTAAGACTTTTTTCCCTCCAGGTTCGAAGAGCAACCCNTGCCTCCCCTGGGTTTCCCTTTGAAGCACCATAAAAATAGAGGGTATGGGCTTTTTTCTTTTGGATCCAAGGTTATATGTTGACAATACTATGAAGCTACCAGCTTGATCTGTTTGTTGTGTTGGTGTGCTTAGAGATCCTGAGATTGAAGCTTTCCACCCAGTCTTTTTCCCGGGCGGTCCATTTGGTTGGGTCCTCTATTTTTAGAGATTTTGAATTCATGGATTCTGAGAGCAACAATTTCTCTTTAGGAGCGACTGTTTGAGGAGAGGAAACCGTCCCTTGGAAAAAAAAAATATTTCTCGTTAACCAAATCTGCCAGCAGATAAACTTTGGCATTGCCCTCTAAATTCATTTCAGTACTGGCTTGTCCTTGAAGAATCCCTGGCAGTATTTGTCCCAATTTCCCAGGCTAGAGTGGGGAGAAGAGGGTCATCTTATATTTCTAGCAAGATCCCCGAAGGCTAAGTTCCAAATCATTTTCGCAAAAGGGCAGTTCCAAAATAAATGGCAAATATTTTCTTGACTATTTTGGCAAAGAGGACAGTTGAAGGGACCATAGAAGCCTCTTTTCATGAGATTTTCCCCTGTTAAGATTTTCTCATGCACTAGGGTCCAGGTGAAGAAGTTGATTTTGGGGAGGGAGTTCTGATTCCAGACATTATTCCATTTTGCTGAGTTTTGTTGATCTCTCGTGGAATCGAGGATCTTATTGTAGCCTTCTTTAACTGAGTACCCTTTGTCCCCCCAACCCCTACTGTCTGGCGAGATGTTGAGGATGGGGGCTGCCCATTTTAGAAGAGAGATCATGTGGTGAGCCTGAGTTGTCAGGTGTTGCGGAACACACGCCAAATTCCAGTCCCTCCAGCTGCCACTGTCGTTCCAGGCAGAGATGTCATACAGGGTGCGCTTGCTTGAGCCTATCATCCATCGTTTTAGCTCCATGAGACCTTCATCTCAGGGGTTGAAATCCACCCCGAATATTTGGTCTTGCCAAATTCTGATTGTTTTCCCATTACCCGAGATCCAGGAAAGGTGTTCTTTGAAGAAGGGGGCAACGGCCTTTATTAATTTCCAGATTTGAGAACCTGTTTGTAGGGCTTGTGAATTGTCCATACACCATTTTATTTTACCAAGTCTGTACTTTTTTATGAGGGCCAGCTTCCACCATTCATTATCTCCTGTAACTAACCTCCAGAGAATTTTAGCTTCCATTGCTGAATTGGTGATTTTGGGATCCCTGATTCCAAGACCGCCCCTTTTCTTGGGTAAGGTGATTGTTTCCTAGTTGACCAAGTGGAATTTTTTGTGGTTGGCTTTCCCCCCTTTCCAAAGGAATTTATGAATGAGTTGGGCCATCTCTTTTAAGATTCCCTTTGGGGCTAGGAGTGTAGAGAATTGATACAACGGGAGGGCCGAGAGAACAGATTTGATCAGCACTACCCTTCCTGCTAGATTCAGCCACCTTGATCCCCATGTTTCCATATTTTCCTTAACCTTTTGGATGAAATGGTGCCAAAACTCACCAGGGAGCACTTTGATGCAGAGGGGGAGGCCCAGGTATTCGAAGGGTTTACAGCCTTGGGTAATGGCGAAACCCATGATTTGAGCAATTCCCGCTCTGATGCTTGTCGAGACATTCTAGGTATAGATTTGGCATTTTTCTTTGTTCAGGAGTCCTCCCGAAACTAGAAGGAAGGTATCCAGGACTTGGAGGATTCTTCTAGCCAAAGTTTTTGAGGCTCCACTCAGGAGGATTGTGTCGTCTGCAAATTGAGAGTGGTTCAGTCTTTTGACTCCTTGAACAATTTTTAGTCCTAGGATATTGCCAATTGTGCTTTCCCATTCAAGATTTATGTTTAGAGATTCTGCCATGATCACAGATAACAAGGGGGAAAGGGGGAAACCCTGCCTTAGACCCCTAGATGCCTTGAAGAAAGGACATGATCTTCCATTAAGGAGGGGTGCTATCCAAAGAGAGGCGATACAGAAGCGGATCTAGTCCATGAAGCTTTAATTGAAGCCGAATTTTCTCATAACCTTGAAAAGGAAATTGTGTTCCACTCTGTCAAGGGCATTGGCCATGTCCAGTTTTATAGCCATGCCTGAGTCCCCTCGGGAGCTACTGGCATGGATTGCCTCTTGGACAAGGATGAAGTTATCCCAAATTTGGCATCCCGCTACAAAGCCTCCTTGGTTTGGCAGGATTAGCGAATTGAGAAGGGGGTTCAGTCTGTTTGCAATAATTTTGGAGAGGATTTTGTAGGAAATATTACATAGGGAGATGGGCCTGAAGCGGTTTAGAGAGGAGGCTCCCGGATCCTTTAGGAGGAGAGCTAGGAAAGATGAGTTAGTTTCTCCTCCCAACTTTTTAGCCTTGTGCATGAAACACACCATTCTTATGAAGTCTTTTTTGATGATATGCCAACGTTTTTTATAAAAATGTAGTGTGAAGTCGTCTGGACCTGGGGATTTGTCGTCTTGGAATTGATTCATAGCTCCTAGGATTTCGGCTTCTTCAATGGGTCTGTCGAGGTGGACATTATCATTCTCAGTGATCTTTCTAGGGATGTGCTGGAGAAAGACTTCAATTAGTTGATCCTCATCCTTGCTAGAGGTGGTGTACAGATTCTAGAAATGCAAGGAGGCGTGCTACTTGATTTGGGTGAAATCCTTTAGCATTTCACCATCGAGGGTTTTGAGTTTTGAGATTTGATTAGACCAATTCCTAACTTTGGCTTGGTTGTGGAAGAAAGACATGTTTTGGTCTCCTTCTTTCAACCAGAGACTCTTGGATTTTGTTGAACATGATAAGTCAACTGAGAGGGGGGGGGTGAATTAGTTGTATAAAATTTATTTCATTTCATAAGCATATTACTTATTAATCAATAAATCATGCTTTTAACATTTAACTTGCAGTAATACATTTAACCAATAAATATACAATCACATAAATGAAACACTGACACAGTGATTTTTCATGAGGAAACCCAAAAGGGAAAAACCTCTTCTTCTTATGAATGAAAGGCAAGCTCCAACTTCTCTTTACATTCTTATTTTGTCTGAGCTACAACCCAAATGAGGTTGCTACCTCTGTTTCTTCAGCACCTATTGAATGGAAGCTACACCTCCCAAATGTACAAGCACCAACTTGTACAGGAGACTTTTATAGTCTCCCCTTGCTCCTCCCTACCACCCTGTAATCCTTCTCTGTTACTAAGAACCTGCAAACCAATTCTTTATCTTCTCTGTCAAATATTAAGCATTCAAATCCTCTCTGTTTATATATTCATATCATAATCCATTCTTGACCAAACCACTTATAAATCAATGCTCTCTTCAAATCTTATCTAATAGTAATTCAAATAAGTCTATTCTCTGCACATTCTCTTACTGAAGATATTTGAAACAATTCATTCATCATATATATATATATATATACCTTTCAAAAGAAATCAGAATTGGTGCACCTGTGTATATTTCATGTCACTTTCATGAACTTCTTTGCATAAATCCTCTGGACCTGTATCACTTTCAATCAATTGATCTCCAGTTCTATTTCTTCATATTTCTCTGCTCTTCATTAATGCTCTATTTTCATCATCTCTGTATGTCTATAATTCTATTCATTTCAATTACAGAGATAAAAAAAATTTCCTCCTTTCTATTCAAGAGCAACAACGACCCTGTACGATTTCTCCCATCTACATTTACAATTCCATTTCTGTACATTCAAATCGTACACCAGAACCCTCAAGATCAGGATAATTCAGTTATACAACTGAAAGACTACCTCTCTATGCATTCAACACGTACACCATAACCCTCAAGCATCGAAGATTCAGTTACAATAACTGAACAACTACCTTACAGAAATCATTATTGGCTAAGGCATCAAGAAGAACAGTAGCCACACAATCAGTTTAAATATTTAACCAGCATCGTTCAATGATCATACATTTGTTTTGACTCAGCATAGAATAACCCTCGAGCGCTTCGGCAAGACACTTGTGCTAAACCATAGGACCATACCACATAGCTAAGCAAAAAGAGATTTTCTGTATGACATAATTGAATTCCATTGCATTCTCGGAGCAACACGTATCTGTGCTAACTAAGACAATTTTTGCATATGTAATGGCAAATAATTTGTCATATGTATGCGCCAATTTTGGTGATGTGCCATTTGTGGTGATAACAGTTTGGCATATGTATGCGTAGGAAGTTTAGCATATGAATACACCAATTTTGGATGTGCTATTTGTGGTGAAAACAGTTTGGCTCACTATTTAGTCTTATTTTGCCATTAATGACAACTACACCTGTGATAACAACAATGCCAACAAACTCCATAATGCTAAACTCCATAATGCTAACAAACTCTCCGTTTAAAATGCTCTGCCAATAATAATGCTTGCCTAACAAAATCTTTGTTTTAAAAAATCTCTGCCAAGAATAATGCTTGCCTTGCCTTTAATGATGTTTGTCAAATGCTCTGCCAAGTTCTCTGCTAAGTGTTGACTACCCAATTTCATTTCATGCAATGCATCTATCCATTTTTTATTACACTATTGTTGTACTCATAGAGATGCTGGCATAACTTTTGCCTCTTTCTTTATTCCATCATAAACACACAAGAGACTCATATACAATTTCCTTCATATTTCACATAGGTAGACACCTTAGACACCTTCTCAATGATTTATTTAAGTTTGACATTAATGAAAATGACAAAAACAAGCCTTGTGCAAACTGACCAACAATTTAAGTTTGACATTAATGACAATGACAAAACCAAGCCCTGTGCAGACTGAAGATTTAAGTTTGACACTAATGAAAATGACAAAACCAAGCCCTGCAAAACCAAGCCTGTGAAAACTGACCAACATATTTTAGGCGCCAAGCGATTTCCTCTTCAGCTAGAGCTTGTAGGTACTCTTTGTGGAGTTTTTTTCTCTTGGATGAGGAGGTTTTGTTGAATCTCTATAGTTTCCATTTCTTCTTGTAGAGATTCCAGCTGAAACTTTTTGTCTTTTGCTATGCTTTTCGAAGAGCTTTTAGCCCAGCTCTTTAAGAGATCCTTTACTAATTTTAGCTTCTGCTCCCATATGTAATTTGGCAATCCTGTGATCCACTGGTTCCATAATTGGGAAATGGATTGGATAAGCTCGGGGAAGTCTAGCCAGAGCGGGTTGAGTTTGAAGGGGATTGGGCCCCAGTTCTTTGGAGCTTCAAAGACCAAACTTATGGGACGATGATCCGAGCCCGCCCAGGGAAGATTTGTAGAGCACGGTTTGGCAGGGAGGGACGATAGCGAGCTATTGATCAGAAATCTATCTAATCTTGCAGCTATGTGCCCAGGCCCTGCTCTTCTATTGTTCCAAGTGTACATGCCCTTATTCGAGGGAACATCAAAGAGATCCAAGTCTGAGATAAGGTCCTCACACCTTTCCCAGAATTTATCCCTTACCACCGAACCCCCTCTCTTTTCCTTTGAGGCTCTAGTTGTATTAAAGTCACCTACAATAATAATATTATGGGGAGGGTTTTCTTTAGCGCGGTCTAACAGGGACTGCCAACATTCATTTTTTTCATTATAGTTGTTTGGCATATAAACATTGATTATGGAGTAATGCATACCTAAGATTTTATTTAAAAGGTTTACTATAAGCCAGAATTGGGTTTGCACTTGATCTTTGATGTTGAAATCTTCGGTCTTCCAGAAAGTTATGATTCCACCAGAAGCCCCTCTGAAGCTTACTGCACGCCCATCACATTTGCTCCAAATTTTTTGCAGGTCTTTGAGGGTTTCCTGCTCCCTCATTTTCATCTCCTGGATCATGAGGATTGAAGGTTTTTCTTCTTGTATCAATTTTTTGACTTCTTCTTTATTGAGTTTACTTCCTAATCCCCTACAATTCTAGGAGACGGTTTTCATCATTTATCAGATTGTTTTGGTGCCCCCCCTCTTGAGGGATGTGAAGTTGCTCCCTTATGTTGGGTTGCCTTGATTTTCCAAAATTTCCCATCTTTCTTTAGAGTCTCCTCGATTGTTTTTTGTATGCCCAGTTCCTTTTCTCTGTCTGTCGCTGATTCTCTTTTATTTCTGTGCGATTTTCTTTCAGGCTTCCTATCGATCATTGGTTGAGTTAATTCCAAGTCGGAGTCGCTTTATGAGGAGTATTGTCTCTCTTCTTCTGTCATTTCTGGGTTTTCCATGGCATGGATGGGGAGAGATTTTAAGGAGTCTCCACTTAGATCCAAGACTTCTTTTTCCTTTACTGACCCTTTACCCCTTCCTTTTCCTTCCTCTTCTTGTCCCTTACCATTGTTTTCTTCCTAGGATTCCCTGATTTCTTCAACATTGTCATCAAGGTGGAGCTATGCATATCGATTGTGGCTTGATTCTCCTTTTTGAGGGGAACCTGGTCTTGTTTCTTTTGGATATGGAGGTTTTTCTCTTTGGTTTTGAGTCGGGATGGATTGGGTTTTCACATTTGCTTTTTTCCTCTTTAGCTGTTGCCGGTGGTCTTGTTTGGGATCTTGGTCCTGCATGTCTTTGGCCTGGGGGAAGGATTTGGAAAAATGTCCATATTCATGACAGGTTTTACATTTGAAGGGGATTTGCTCATAGTCTACTTGTTGGATGTAGGACCAACTTTCCAGGTTCAGTTGTATTGCTTCAGGGAGACCTTTTTCTAGATCTACTTCTACACAAAGTCTAGCACAGGCCTGAAGGCCTTCCCGTGGTTCAGAATGATCAATGTACTTGTCGAGGGTGTTTCCTATGTTTCTAAAGGTTTCATCATTCCAGCAATGAAGGGGTAGGAAGGGCAGCCTCACCCATACTAGAACTGCTAAGGGAATATCATTCTTTGGGCTGAAGTCAGGAGTCCATTTGTTTAGGTACATTCCTCTGTCCCCCATGAAGTAAGGACCACTTCGAAAGATCAAATCTCTACCCTCTTTTTTTTTCAAATAGAAAGGAAAAGAATCCCTTACCGCGGAAGGTTGTCGACAGTTGTCCCTTGATCAGTTTGCGCCAGTTTGCTTCCAACCAGATGTGCATGGATTTTGGGGAAGGCCACAACCCTGTAAATTGGCCGATTAAACCTTTGTCTGCGAGTCTGAGAGACAAAGGTCGCGTTGAAGGAGTGAATACTGCTACCTTAGGAATTTCGGTAGCCTTTTTTATGAAACATCAGAGTGGGGGCTTGGGAGATTTAGCATAATATGAGACGATGGCCTGGAAAGCCTAAAGGTCTAGGGATGAGGATCCCCTCCCTCAGAGGGTTCCATTAGAGTGCAGACGCGAGCATTGAAACCCTAGAGCTGTTTTTTGTAGAGCCCATGCAGATGCTCCAACACCATCTAAGCACTCTGCAACACCAAATTTTATAGCGCACAACGATGCAGCCTTATTTTCCACACATCATAAGCTTTTCACTGCGCATCACACATTTTTACTGCACACACCTACGCACCTTCATTTTTTTGCGCATCAATTCCTCAGGAATTATGTTGCAGAAATTGGAGATTTTGCCAAACATTTCCCAATTTTCACCATGGAAATTATGCAAATATGAAATTTGTTCAATTTCACTCTGATAACACCAATTCAACCTCTACAACAATAAATCGTTGTTGGTTGACATTCCCAGAATGAATTTTTCCCAAACTCAATTCACGAATTGAGAATTTTTATCGACTAATCTCGCTCCATCTGTCATGGCTTCCCTGTAACTTCAAATTCGACCAATTCTAGGTCTGGAGTTTCTAGAATAGATATTAAATTAAGAATATCTCATCACTTGGCCAAATTTCTCAAATTTCCCATGAATTTAACAACAGAAATTGGGGCTTTTCCCAATTCCATGCAACTGCTTCTGATTTTTACCATGGACACACTATAACTTGAAATTTGGCCACTTCGAAATCAATTCTCTATAAAATTTCACTTCAATTCAACTTCCTCGGCCCATCCAGGCTCAATGTTGAAAATTGGAGCTCGGATACCATATTGTAGCATCCCCAACATCCAACTAGGTTATTTCACATAAAATTTGCGAACTGTATACAAAATTAAAACATATAGGAATTATGCAAATGCACAGATTCATACAAAATAATAATAAAAATACACATGCAGCACTCATAGGAAAACCCATAAAAATAAACGCATACATAATAATGCAACATGTAATTTAACACACAATTGACACTTATCTTGGTAAAAATATCACCAACTACGTGTAGACCTTCAACGTTCCTCCTAGCCTAATACCACACTACTCAAAACTCTCAGCAGTGGGTCACCCCCGAGCTGGGACTAAACTCCACTCGGGACTAACCAGGCTGATGTATCTCAAACAACAGGAAAAACTCCATCACAGGTTCCAACTCGAAATAACATCCTACGGTCCCTCATTCCCCACATGTATGTCCCACCTGAGGAAGTGTGCCCCTTCTCTGCTCAACAATCCCTCGACTACCCCACTTCCTTTCCAGGGCTTCAACAACGAGCCAGACAAGAAGTCTCAAATCCCTATAGCTTCAGTTTGACACCTTAGGGAAATCAATTCCCAACAATTCTCTCACCTAGAGAGAACTACTCACGTGCCTGACAACCCACCTCTTCAATATCCCACGGGTCTGACAACCCACTTCTTTAGTCCAACTCCTAAGATAACCAGGTACAGGTACATGTACAGTGACATGAAGGTACGAAGGACAACTGAATGAGTGAGTGCATGATGATGGAATGATGGGAAAATGAACTAAGTCCAAACTATATGTATGCATGTTCGCAACTTGACACTTGTCATTTTGAGAACTACTTTGGACCACTTATCCCCATCCTTAGAACTTAGGATAAAATAATTATCCATACTTTATACTTTAAGGAAAATTAATATAATATTACTTTTTGGCTTAAGCTCCCTAGCTTAGCCCCTTATCCTTAACTTTTAGCCCCCTTTCCCTAACTAGAGGAGTTTGGTCCCCCATACTCTTTTACATGGTTGGTCTACCACAATGATGTGTTTTTCATTAATATTTGTGTGTGATTACATTTACATTTACATTACAAATATATTGTCATTTTTGCATCTTGGCTCACTGGCCTCAAAACACAACATATACATAAAGGCTCTCTGGCCTCAAAATCACATGCACTTAATTTTGTTGCGCACGGTATCCTGGAATGTGCACACTTCATCATTTTAGTGCATAGTACATGTGCACACTATACCATGGAAGCTGCACACAAAATGATATCAAACAATTCACCAACTTAAGTACATTTGTATTTACATTTACAGTTGGGGTTCGGCCTAGGGGTATTACATTAAACAAGAGACATGCTCAACATGAATCACCTTTCTAGGTATGGTGGTGCTTGATGTCCTCTTCAACTTTCCATATACTTTCAGTAAGAAACTTCCCTAGATCTTGACCTTAGTTGAGGTCAACAAGAGAATTTGCAAGGTGACATTCCTATGACTTCTTTTACCTAAAGGGATTCCACTCAAGATGCTTTTTCATAAAGGATTTTTCCATCTTTACTTGTTATCCACAACCTAAATCACCCATTTTCCACACAAAATGTGAGCTTGTGTAAGGGACCCCATCATCCAGAGTCCCCCCCAGCCTCTTTCTCCTTAGGGATGAAACAATTATCCCAATTAACTAAATGAATATCGTTATTACAATGTAGTTCGGCCTAGAGAAATTCATGAACGAGCTTCTCTAGCCATTGATAAGTCATAACATATGAAACCCATCAAGATGAGTAATACACATGGGTAGCAATGATAACCTTAACACATATCTAGAACCTAGCCACTAATGACATAGGTCTAAAAATCCATTTGTCTACTTTTGTGGCCATTCTTTGCACCACAACCTCTCAAAGAGTCTTCAACGAGGCATAAAAGGAAAAATGATCCCCATAAAGTTGAATACTTGGTTAGGCTAAAGCCAAGACTAGCATGGACTAGATAGCTAGTTGGGGATGCCATCCTAAGACAATGTGTAACTTTGAGTCTTATCCATTTGCAGTTTGGAACCTAAGACTTTATTGAAGGTTTGAATACATCCTATAGTGCTATCCACTAAATCTTTATTCTATGAGTTGGTTAGAAATATATCATGTACTAAATGCCCATTGAGCATCTACCCAACATTAGGTTTAGGAAGCTGGAGGATACCCTTAATGAACCATTGAGCAGTCCAATGGTGAAGAAGACATCTTAGGGCCTCTATTATGATAACATATAGAGTAGGGGTCACCGTGTAGCCT
>JASDQU010883896.1:4229-21321 GCA_032191745.1 Picea mariana | reverse complement strand
TGTTTAAAAAAATAATTATTATAATTATATTTATGAAGGCTATGAGGTATCTTAATGGAGTTCTACTTGGTCCAAGAACTATTTTCCAAATAAGAAGCTTCTAAACAATGTTTGGTTCTAGTTACTTCTATTTTTTTTTTGTCGATTTGGTATGTTTTTTCCTTCAGTCAATATATTTTCTTTTAGTATTGTAAGCCTCGAAAGGACGTGTTATGATATAAGTCTTACTATGTAATAAAGTCACCTTATGAATTTATAATATGTTAAAGTTCACATTTATGTAAATCAATTTATCTTACATTAATAAGTGGAAGTTATTTTCTTAGTGAACAATGATATATATATATATATATATATGGAGGTAAACTTCTTTGTAATAGATGTTCTAGTAATTTATTGATAATATCATATTGTGTTATTGTGAGTGTTTTTCTTTACACTCAATTATGTGGCTCAACCCTATCTAATTCTTCATCATTTAATGATATAGCTCATTTTGTTTAAAAAAATAATTATTATAATTTAAAAAAAAAAAAAACATATTTAAAAAAAAATGAAAATAAATATTAAATATGGAGGAGGGGAGCGATTATAAAAATCCCTCATCCCCCAATTTATCTTGAATTCAATGAAATGAGAGGTGGAGGTGAGGTGAAATTCTAGGAATTGCCCTTTCTCCCCCCTTCCTATCAATGCCCATGGGGGTCACCACTCCAAGGGAACAGTGGCCACTCGGGACTATCAATTTTAGTTTTTATTTAGTTTTTAAATTCAATTTAGTTGTCTTTTAATTTTTTTTTTTAATTAATTTATTTTAATTTAGGCTTTTTTAGTTTTATATATATAGAGAGGGGGGTGTTACATTGCTAAGAGAAAATCCTCAATTAATTTTCCTCATTTAAGGATGGTACACAAGGTAAACCCTGGAATCTTTACGGCATAAGGATGATAAAAAAATAGAGCTCAAAGTCATTACAATAATATAATTTTTAAGAGCTCAACATGACACTAGGGAATTAAATATGGGTGGGGAGGATAACAACATTCCTCCCAACAACCCAATATAAATCCAGTTGACCCTATGTGTGTGTGTGTGTGCGCGCGCCCACACATGTGCCTTTGTTTTGGGGTTTTTCTTTATATATTTGTTTTTTTTTATTTGTTTTCTCTTTTTTTTCTATGATTTTGTTTACAATAGTGTTGGTGGTGGTTTTAAAATTTTCACAATTTTAAGCTCAAAACAAAAATTGAATGTCCTACTTGTAACAGTTTGTTTCGATTAGAAAGGTGATTTTGAGATTTCGTTTCGCAACAATACTAATTTTCAAAGTCACAATTTCAAAAAATTCTTAATGTTAACCCCGAAAAAAATTCAATGCTACTTCTACAACTAATGTTCGTTTCAAGGGTCGTTTCTAAGGTTTTTGTTTGGAACAGTGTTGGTTGTGAAGGGCACAATTTCAAACAAGTTGTAATTTTCACCTCAAAAATAAAGGGGTGATGTTGAGAGCACCACTTTTTTATTTGAAAGTTGATTTTAAGGTTTTTGTTTGCAACTTTATGGAAACTTAATATCATGGTATAAATGTTGTAATTATAACCTTCAAAAAATAAGTAATTCTAAGACATCCACTTTTCAATTCAAATTTTGATTTTGGTGACTTTTACTTAAAAATATGAGTATTTAGGGCTAAGGTTCTAGTTTTTTTAAATGAGTCGAAATGTTAACCCCCAAGAAATCGATGTTATTGCTAGCACTAATGTTCATTTCCATGGTCAATTTTAAGGGGGGTTTTGTTTGGAATAAAAAATTAATCTTTGAGTTCAAAATTACAAATTTAAAATAAAGCAGCTAAGAATACCTTGACGGGCCCAAGGCAAAATGCAGATCAAATTGATGCAGAGGATTTCGTGAATCCTTACAAGGCGTTTTGTGGGTTGATCGGGTACCGCGAATGATCAAAACCCTGGTCTTGAGCCAGTAATTGCCCGAATAATTGTTGGTGGATTTGCAGCAGCTACCGTTGTTGCAGGTTTTGAGTTCTGGGCATAGGCCATTTTTCTCCGTGAGCTGGGCGAGCTCGAATCTGAAAATATCCTGTGTCCATGATCCTGTTAGAGACGTGGGAATTTTTCCTTCAATGTCCTGCTAACCTACTTGAACTTCACAGGGCTGTATATTGTGCGCTGGAGCTGGAATGACTCGGATGTATTTGGCAGACCCGATATACAAGTTTTTTTGCATGATGTTTGGGCCAGTGATCGATCTTGCATAGTTGTGCAGTTATGAAGATGGAATTCTAAACGATCCAAAACTTTTGGAGGTTTAAACAACCTGACACTAAACCGGCCCAGGACCTATTCACCCTGTACTATTGTTCTTTTTCAATGATCTGCTCATATATGGCGCCCTTGTAGTTGAACGATAGAAGATTGAACAAACCACCCTAGCCTAGGCAGTGCAATTCAGATGGGGGACAAAATAAGTCAAGACCAGTATATCTGAAGGTCATTTGATCACTTAGTTCATTGGTGGGCGTTATTCAGAAGTTCGAGAAGAAATCAAGGGTGCAGCAAAAATTGTCCAGTTCATCCAGCAAAGGTTCAGCTCTTCCGATGGGCCTTTATGCTCAGCAACCTCATGAAATTGTTGCACATTGATTTTTGCAAGGACACATTATGTCATTCAAATATGCTAACATCTTATGCTTCAATCTTTCGTTCCAAGTTCAGAAGACAGTGTAAAGGAGGAAATCTTAGTCTCAACCCATGGTGGGGCTTGCCATCAAATGGATGGGGTTTTTTTGCAGAAGATAGGAAGCCCGTGAATTCTCAAGCAAAAGTTTTTATGTTTGACCTCCAAGGCCCCTTTCCGCATTTTTTTAGTGGGTTAAAATAAAGAATCCTTCTCTCTCTACACTTTTTATATTTTTTCATTTTTAACCAAGCCACATCCTCTTGCAAGTATGCATTTTTAAAATATGTTGAGCTCTCTGCTTAGAGCATGGGGTTCCATTTGTTTTTTTTATTATACACCAAAGTGTTTTCCTTGTTTCTTTATTTGTAAATGGTGGAGTTAAGGATTGGTGCGGTACTAACTCCTCATAACTATCATACATAGAAACTTAAGATGCAACTTAAGATGCAACCGTTGTTGCAATCAACCTGTAGTCATTAAAGAAATCGAGAAATTCACTTATCCAAATAAACTTGATGAAGCCATGGGATTCATTCGTTTGCATATGTCATATAGCTTGGTGTTCCACGTAGCTGATTGTAAAACTCCGAAAGTAAGTTGGGACAAGTTCTCTTCCTTATTCGGAAAAGTCAAGGAATTTTGAGCCCTACAATTGGAAGGGGAGTTCTCATCATTGGTACAAGATGAGAATGCATCCATTGAAGACTATCTTACCAAATTCATGCTATGGCACAACTAAAAGGGTGTGGAAAATTTAAACCAAATGAAGAGTGCATCTTCTTGATTTTATCCAAGCTAAAAGGTTCTTATCAGGTATTTTATTCTGTATTTTATTCTACTATGGATGCACTAGGAAGTGAGTTTAAAATGCCTTCCTTTGAGATATTTTTTTAGTGTCTTACTAGATAGCAATCTAAGCTTACTCAATTAGATGCTCTTTCTGGCTCTAACAATAAGGCTCTTGTGGCTCATACCTCCAAAACTAAGCACAAAACATAGTATAAGAAGAAGAAAGATTATGCTCAAGCTGGTGAGTTTACCTCCAAGCCTCAATAGAACACAAAACCTTTTTCTCCATCTTCCAAGTCTAGTGAGTCTTCATCCAAGACAAGGAAGAATAAGTCAAATGACATTTGTAGTTTTTGTGGTGGACGTGGGCATGTAGAATATAAATGTTAGTTGAAACTTGAAGCTTTGAATGAATCCATGAGGAAACATAAAATTTCAGTGCCCAAACCTTCTTCTACTAGTAAAGGACATGCTTTATAATCTCAAGCCTTGTATGCATCTTCCGATAGTTGGATTCTTGATTCTAGTGCTTTGCACCACATGACTCATTCTCATGGGTTGTTGGCTTCTACATCTAAATGTAACATTTCATTGATTGCAGTTGGAGACTCTACACAAATGGATGTTTTTGGATCTAACACATTGTAGTTATATAAATGGTTCCTTAATGATGTTCTTCTTGTTCCTAACATCTCTTGAAATCTTCTCTCTATCTATCAGATATTTCATTAACGTAGTTACCGACTTAATGAGAACTGTGACCTCAAAACGAGAACTTTGGCTCAAAAAACCCATATTTTTGCATAAAAAACATCAAAAGAAACCCCCAAATCAAAAAGTGGTGCTACTAGTGGAACCATTTTTTTAAACGGGGTCAAAATTACAACATTTTTAAAACATGGCCTTCAAAACTTAGACAGTAGAAAAACATTAAAATAAACACTTAAAAAAAATGATGTTTTTGAAAAAGCAGTAAATCCTTGAATTTTGTAAAGAAATATTGGATATTCTCGAAGCTTTTTGGATCCAATGTGAGCAGCTCCACCTCTAGCATGTCTCCCCTCATATCATCCTGTTTTCCAAAGAGCCCTTCCAAGATGGTCCAGGCTTCATTGGGAGTCTTACAGGAAGATATATGAAAAAGGAGATCGGGAGAAATAAGACTGCAAATTGTTCTGAGTGGTTCATCCATGCAATTTAAGTACTTGGATTTTTCTATGGCTTGCTGGCTCTGTATTTGTATTCATGGTTAACCTGTACAATCCTATGGATCAGAGATGTATGGCTATTTTCTCCTTCCATGCAAAATAGTCGTAAGGTGTAAGAATGAATTCTTTTTTCGAATTCCATCTTTCCGCTGTCTTCAATCTTTTGTACCTATAAACAATTTTTGGTGTATCTCTTTCTTAGCAGTCTGTCGGCTCTAATACCATGTAAATGTGTTGACTTGCACATAATAGATCTATCTAAACAATGATACACACATTTGCAAAGAGAATTGGAAAAAGAAGAAGAAGGAGAGAAAGAATGGAAAGAATTCTCATTAACTGTTGTGAATAATGAATAATTTACACATGATATTCTTTTTATAACTCAATGAGTTTGAATTGATGTGAACCAAGTCGCCATAGTGGTGGTCTATAGTGATCTGGACACACACCAGCAGTGACGGGAGTGAACTTCCACCTAGTTGAGTTAACTAGTCAACTAGTCTTCGGTTAACTAACTAAATAGAAGGTAGTGAGGAGTTAACTCAAGGAATCAAGGCTAATGCGCCACTTTGGTGATGATACCAAAGCAAGGTATAATTATCATGGTGATGATCCCAATGTTGCATGATGATGATCCCAATGCAACATCTAAACTCAACTCAACTAATCAAACTGAAGTGTGAACTGAAAGAGGATATTCTCCATGTGGAATATTCTCTCCTAAAATATAGGAGACTGGATAATGACTAATTATGACTAATGAAAAAATAAAAACCTTAGGAAAAATAAATCCTAGGTGTGTGTTGAAGTAACTCCAACAATAATGTGGTAAAATAACTCATCATTACTGTAAATAAAATCATAAAATCAACCCTTAAATGTTTACTTTTTAAATCGTATTATCACGAAAAACACAAGTGATGCAGGAGCATTGCTATCAAATCAAAACAAAGAAGACGTGGAAGTGAAGTCAACACATCAACGCATTGAAAGATCCAAACCGACACTTAACCAGCTTGGTAGAGATGTGGAGATTGTTTTGAATCTCTCTTTAATTAATTAGATGTATGTAAAGTCGAGCCACTGTTTTGAATTGATGGATCATTATAAATCCTTACACGACTGTAATATATTACAAGTGTAGGATATTATCTTGTATTATTCATTAGGTTGCATTAATTAAGCTGAGTAGGTAACCGCTTGAGTAGAGTGTGATAGAATTTAGATAGGAGGAAGAAGAGTGAGGAATCTTAGGGTCCTTAGACAAGTTTTCATTGTAGTTTTGTAAGAGACAGAAGTTGTAATCATGTATTTATTTCCGAAATGAATAGAACAGAGGAAATTCATCCAATTGTACAGTGTTGATACTATTTTACTATTGTTATGTGTTTTGTGGATGTATGATGTTCATGGTGAAGGAATGAATTTATGAAGAATTGAATAAGTTTCAAGTTTTTCTCTTCTGTAAGTTATGCAAGGACTGCATACCGAACGCAAGGAGTGCATGTGAGGGAGTATTTTTCGACTCGAAGCTCAGAAGAGATAGCATGGAACTTTTGTATGAAGAGTGTGCATATGAAGCACAAGGAGTGTGTATGCGAAGTCTTTGAATTGGAGAAATAACTTGGGTTTTTCTAATAAGAAAGTGCAGAGGTTAGTTGCAAGGAGTGCACATGACCAAAAATCAACTAAGTGTCGTAGAAATCCTTCATAAGAAGAATTTGCAGAATTTGGACAAGATAAAGGATAAAGATCTATCCAAGAAGACCCGAATTAAATCTGGACTGTCAGATCCAGAGGGACGCGTGGCGACAGATCGCGAACTTCGAATAATAATACTCTGGGAAGTTGAGAATTGAAATCTCTGAACCCTGAAGGTCTAAAGTAAATTATAACTGTTGAGTTGAGGAGGAAAAATTTCAACAAATATCTTATTTTTGGAGATAGCCATTGTGGAGAAATAAGGAGTTGAGATTTGAAACTCTCGAAGCCCGAATCACGGAATAAATCACAGCCATTGATTTAGAAGGGTTAGTTATGATCTATAGATTGGGAAAGGACAGATCTGAACCATCAGGTTTAGAAGCTTCGTCGATATCTTGATATCGACGATCACGAAGGATTGCAGGGATGGAAAGTACTCGGATATTAAAAATTTTATAGAGGGCCGCAATTGATACCATGGTATTGCAAAAAAGACGCCTGGTGATTGGTAGTGAATTGTGGGGAAGAAAGTGGGTTGATCCCAAACCACTTTCGACCGTGCCCAAAATTGTGTGTGGACATAGCCCAAGGTCACATGCAGGAAGGAGTTAACAGAGGAGGAGCTAGTGCCTGAGTCATGATCATTCAATAGTGAGAAGAAGATATCGTGAGTGTTAGAGAAATTGTATCGAGAGATGGAAAAGGCCTATGTTTATTTACAAGTGAGACCATTAAATTTTCAGAGAGCTAATTCATCTCCGAGAATTGAAGATCCTTGACTGGAAGGTTGCACAGCCCCAAGGAGAAAGGGGGTTTGCACCAAGTGGTATCAGATCCTAAAAAAAGTTTGAAGTTGTATTTTGTGTATTAGAAATAGTTGAAATAATGCCACCAAGGATTCGTGTAGATCCACCTATGGAAAACCGTGTTGTGGGGAGAGAAATGAGAGAGCTTCACACAAGGTTGGAATTGATGGAAGTAATGTAAATAAGAACACATTCTATAGAAGACATCAGTGATGCAGAAAGTGAAGAAGTTGAAGTTGAAGAAGCTATAGGGGAAGATGCGGCTGAAGAACGCTTATTGAAAGTTGTTGTGAAGTTGGGAGCTAGAGAAAATGCGGGCATCCCAATGTATGAAGGTAATTTGGATGCCAAAAATATATTGGACTGGATAAGGTCCATGGACAAGTATTTTGACTATGAAGATTTTGATGAAGGAAGAAAGGTGAGACATGTTGTCACCAGATTAAAGGGACATGCAACAATGTGGTGGAATGAATTGTAGGCAGAGAGGAGGAGAAAAGGTAAACAAAAGATAAATAATTGGGATAGAATGGTAGCCAAAATAAAGTCTAAATTCATTCCTAAGGATTACCAGATAAATATTTTCAAAAAGTTGCAGAACCTGAGACAGAGGGGTATGACAGTGAAAGAGTCTACATAAGAATTCTATAGGCTAAATTTTAGGACTGGACAAAAAGAGAAAGATGATGAAATTTTTTTTAGGTATATAAATGGTTTGAGATATGAAATCCAAAATGAGATCAGTATGATGACTGTGAGGACAATGGAATATGCTTATCATATTGCACTAAAGGCAGAAGAAAAGTTGTCCAGAAACTAGAGTCAGCAAAACAGAAGTAGAGGCTCGAATATAGGTAAAGGAATTATCTATGATAAGGCATTGAAACTGAAGGAAGAGATTGAGAAATCATATGGTCACTTTTAAAGAGGAGGAAGTTCCCAAAGAATATCATTTGGTGGGAGAAACTCTTTTCCTCGAGGAAGAGGAATAGGTAGAGGAGGTGGAGTTAAATGTTATGTCTGTGGAAAGACATAACACATGTCTTGGGAATGCCCTGAGAGGAAGAAAGAAGGAGGATGAGAATCACACATTTCTGAAGCCCAAAAGAATGTGGAAGTAGAAGAAGCAGAAGGAGGAGAGAACCTTATGATGAGGAAAGTTCTTCTAAAGCTAGAGAAGGAAATTGAAGGATCATTTCAGTGAATGATGTTGTTCAGGACTTCTTGTAAAACAAAGGACAAAGTTTTCAAAATGACTATAGATAGTGGGAGCACTGATAGTTTAATATATACACAAATGGTGGAGAAGCTGGAGATGGAGACAATTGCACACCCAAGTCCATATAAAGTATCGTGGTTGCAGAAAGGAAATCAAGTAATGGTAAGTCAACAATACAAAGTTGAATTTAAAATAGGAGGCTATAAAGATGAGATTTTTTGTGATGTAATTCCCATGGATGTTTGTCATTTTTTGTTCGGAATACCATGGCAGTTTCATAGGAATGTCATTCATGATGGGAGAAAAAATACTTACACTCTAGAGAAAAATGGTAGAACTAACATGTTACTGCCAATAGAAGAGAAGAAAGAAAAGGAAGAAGCCATCACAAGAATACTTCTCATGAGTGGGAAGGAATTCTTGAAGGAGATTAAAAAAGATCAAGAAATGCAATTTATTGTAGTAAGGAAGCCAAGAGTTATCCTTACGAATACTTCTATGAATGATTTACCTGAAGAAATCCAAAAATTATTAGATAGTTTTGCTGACATAGTAGTGGATGAGTTGCCTCACTCATTACCACCTATTAGGAGTATTAGCCACCATATTGACTTGATTCTAGGAGCTATTTTTCCAAATAAAGCAGCGTATAGGTTGACACCTCAAGAGAATGAAGAGGTTAAGAAGCAAGTTCAAGAGTTGTTGGATAAAGGTCTATTCAGGGAAATTCTATGCCCATGTGCAGTGCCAATTGTATTGAGTCCAAAGAAGGATGGGGGATGGAGAATGTGTACAGATTCCAGATCCATCAAAAAGATAACCATTAGGTATAGATTTCCTTTACATAGGATGGATGATTTGATGGATTGTTTGAGTGGAGCAATCTATTTTTCAAAATAGACTTGAAGAGTGGATATCATCAGATAAGAATGAGAGAGGGAGATGAATGGAAGGCATCATTCAAGACAAATCAAGGTTTGTTTGAATGGCTAGTCATGCCATTTGGATTGACAAATGCTCCAAGCACATTTATGAGGTTGGTGAATGAAGTACTGAAAGACTTCATAGGTAAATTTGTCATTGTATATTTGGATGATATAATATTTTTCAACAAAACAGAGGAAGAACATTTAAATAACTTGGCATTAGTGATGAGGAGATTGTAGCAAGAACAATTGTTAATAAACTTGAAGAAAAGTTCTTTTATGAAGACATGACTCATATATTTGGGTTTTGTGATCTCTTCAAATGAATTGAAGATGGATCCTGAGAAGTTGAGAGCAATCAAAGAATGGTCGTCACCAAGGATCATATTTGAGGTGAGAAGTTTCCATGGGTTAGCAAGCCTTTATAGAAAGTTTATTAGAAATTTTAGTGGTATATGTGCACCCATGATGGATACTGTTAAGAAGAAACACAAGTATTTTAATTGGATAGAGGAGGCTGAGAAAATCTTCAAAGTGTTGAAAAATAAGATAACAGAACAACCAATTTTGGTTTTACCTGATTTTGGGAAAACATTTTAGGTGAGGTGTGATGCAAGTGGAATATCCATTGGAGTAGTTTTGAGTCAAGGTAATAGGCCAGTTGCTTATTTTAGTGAAAGGTTGAATGATGATAAGGAGAAATATTCTACATATGACAAGTAGTTTTATGCAGTGATTCAATCTTTGAATAAATGGAGACATTATTTAATTCCAAAAGAGTTTGTCTTGTATAGTGATAATCAAGCTTTGCAATTTATTACTAGGCAAGAGAAGTTGAATCAGATGCATGCTAAGTGGGTAGAATTCATGCACAATTTTTCTTTTGTCCTTAAACATATTTATGGAAAGGCTAATAAATTTTCAGATGCTTTGAGAAGGAGAAGTTTGGTTGTACATGAATTCCAAGTGAAGACCATAGGGTTTGAGCACCTTAAGGAAATGTATCAGGAAGATCCAAATTTTAAGGAGGCTTATGAAGCATATGAAAATCCTTTTTTGAGGGACAACAACTCATGGGAAAAATATTTGATCTAGGATGGATTGTTATTTAAAGGAATACAATTGTGTATACCAAGATGCTCAATGAAAGATAATTTGTTGAAAGAAAAACATAGTGGAGGTGTAATCAGACATTTCGGTCATGAAAAAACATTTGCAGAGCTAAGAATTTTGTATTATTGGCCAGGTATGAGGGAAGATGTGAATAAATTTGTAGATCGATGTAATATTTTTCAACATGAAAAAGGAAAGAGACAAAATATTGGTTTGTATCAGCCATTGCCTATTCCAAAAAGGCCTTGAGATGCAATTAGTATGGATTTTGTATTGGGATTACCTAGAACCCAGAAGGGAAGTGATTCCATATTCGTTGTGGTCAATAGACTCTCTAATATGGCACATGTCATACCATGCTTGAAGACAAATGATTCTACACACATAGCCAATGTGTTTTCAGAGAAATTGTGAGATTACATGGATTGCCCAGAAGTATAGTTTCAGACAGGGACACTAAGTTTGTTGGACACATTTGGAGGACTCTATGGAAGAGGCTAGGAACTAATTTATCTTTTAGTTTATCATATCACCCTCAGACAGATGGAAAGACTGAAGTGGTGAACAAGAGTCTGGAAAATTTGTTAAGGATTTTAGTCATTGAACAAGGTCGTTAGTGGGATTAGATTCTGGCATAGGAAGAATTTGCATTTAACAATTCAGATAATAGAAGCACAGGAAAAATTCCATTTGAGATAGTATACAGAAGAAAACCAAGAGGGATTGAAGAATTGAGAAAGTTGAAACAAGATGAATTTAGGAGTGTTGGAGAAAAATATTTTTCTACTGAAATGAAAATACTTCATGATCAAGTTAGGAGGAAGATACAAGATAGTAATCAAAAGTATAAGGATAGAGTTGATCAGAAAAGAAGGGAAGTTCAATTTGAAATGGGAGATGAATTTTTATCTCATGTGAGGAAGGAGAGGTTTCCAAGAGGAACATATAATAATTTGAAGATGAAGAAGGTAGGACCATGCAAGATCCTTAGGAAATTTGTAGCAAATGCTTATGAGATAGAGTTGTCAGACAATATTGGAATATCATCGATATTCAACATTGCAGATTTGTATCCTTATAACAGAGATGATGTAGGAGAATTAGATGATCATGAAGAGATTAAATGGGAAGAAAAGATGCCCATAGTGGAAAAAACTCAGATGGAGAAAATATTAGAACAGAGAGTCGGAAGGAAAACCATAAGAAAGATGCATCCTGAATATTTGGTAAAGTGGAAGGATCACCCTATGTAAGACTCAAGTTGGGTAACTGAACCTGATATTTTGAAGCATGGCAAGATAGTGCGAGATCTCATGGACAGGAGGCCATGAATATTTTGGCTAGAGGAGTATGATGCAGGAGCATCACTATCAAATCAAAACAAAGTGGACGTGGAAGTAAAGTTGACACATCAACACATTGAAAGAGCCAAAACGACTCTTAACCATATTGGTAGCGATGTGGAGATATTTTTGAATATCTCATTAAGTAATTAGATGTATGTAAAGTTAGGCCACCATTTTGAATTGACGGATCATTATAAATCCTTACACAATGGTAATATATTACAAGTGTAGGATATTAGCCCATATTAGTCATTAGGTTACATTAATTAAGCTGAGTAGGTAACCGCTTGAGTAGAGTGTGATAGAATTTAGATAGGAGGAAGAAGAGAGAGGAAGATCTGGGTCCTTAGACAAGTTTTCATTGTAGTTTTGTAAGAGACAAAAGTTGTAATCATGTATTTATTTCCAAAATGAATAGAACACAGAAAATTCATCCAATTGTACAGTGTTGATACTGTTTTACAGTTTTACTGTCATTATGTGTTTTGTGGATGTATGATGTTTGTAGTGAAGGAATGAATTTATGAAGAATTGAATATGTTTCAAGTGTTTCCTCTTCTGTAAGTTATGCAAGGAGTGCATACCAAACACAAGGAGTGTGTGTGAGGGAGTATTTTTCGATTCGAAGCTCAGAAGAGATAGCGTGGAAATTTTGTATGCATAGTGTGAATATTAAGTGGAAGGAGTGCGTATGAGAAGTCTTTGAATTGGAGAAATAACTCGGGTTTTTCTCATAAGAAAGTGCATAGGTTAGTTGCAAGGAGTGCACAGGACCAGAAATCGACTAAGTGTCAAAGAAATCCTTCAGAAGAAGAATTTGTGTAAGTTGGATAAGATAAAGGGTTAAGATCTATCCAAGAAGACCCAAAGTAAATCTGGATTGTCATATCCAGAGGGACGCATGGTGACAAATCACGAACTTCAGATAATAATACTCTAGGAAGTTGAGAATTGAAATCTTTGAACCTTGAAGATATGAAATAAATTATAACCATCGATTTGAGGAGGAAAAATGCCAAAAGATATTTTATTTCAGGAGATATCCATTGTGGAGAAAGAAGGAGTTGAGATTTGAAACTCCTGAAGCCTGAATCACGAAATAAATCATAGTCGTTTATTTAGAAGGCTTAGTTCTAATCCGTAGATGGGGAAATGATAGATCTGAACCATCAGGTTCAAAAGCACCATCAATATCTTGAGATCGACGATCACGAAGGATTGCAGGGATGGAAAGTACTTATATGTTAAAAAATTGATAGCAGTCTACAATTGAAACCACGGTATTGCAAAAACTATGTGTGGTGATTGGTAGTGAATTGCGTGGAGAAAAGTGGGTTGATCCCAAAACACTTTTCACTGCACCCAAAATCATGTGTGGACATAGCCCGAGGTCACGTACGGGAAGGAGTTAATGGAGGAGGATCTAGCACCTGAGTCGTGATCATTCAATAGTGAGAAGAAGACATTGTGAGTGTTACAGAACTTGCATCGAGAGACATAAAAGGCCTGTGTTTATTTACAAGTGATACCATTAAGGTTTCATAGATCTAATTCAGCTCCAAGAATTGAAGATATTTGACTGGGAGGTCGTGTAGCCCCAAGGAGAAAGGGGGGTTTGCACCAACAAGGTAATATATAATGTCATGAAAATATTACAATATACTTAAAAAATTCAATGTCACTTTTTATTAATTTTTTACTTATAATAATAAAAAAGTAAATACAAGTTACATTGAATGAAACATAAATATTTTCTTAAAAGTATTGTTATATTGACCATATTCAAAACATATGAGGTAAGAAATTTTATTATATTATCCATAATAAAAAAAAACATATCATTCATAAAATATAACAAAAGATTCATAACTTCATGTAAGATCATATGTAAGTTCAATGCCCATTTAAGTTACCATAAAAACATCATATGGATAAAAAATGCATAAAATGTTTCATACACTTACTCAGATTGACTCATGGTTTTTGAAATACCATCAGAGTCTACATTATCTTCAGATGAATGTTTGGATGAAGATGTATATGATCCATACTCTTCTCTATTGTCGATGAATGTACCATATGAGTCTACATGCATGCCCAACATTTCAAATGTCAAATGTCTTTTATATCTACAACTAGTTTCAGTAGACTCCCATCTTTCATTTTTTTCTTGCGACAGAAACCTCTTGATAATGTTTGTTTTCTTGGAGCGAAGAGTTCATCTCTTTGTCAAATTGAAGTCATAAACAAGTATGTCAACATCATCTAATTTTAAGAGGCTAGTGTGACAACGAGTTGTATTTTCACCCTTTCTTTCTCTCTTTCTATTGACATGTTTCTCAACCACCATCTCTGGCTTGTACACACCATTGAATGGGTGTGTACTTGTTTCATACCAATGCACTTCAATTGCAATAACATCATCATTTTATTTCTCACTATTTATAACCTTTCCTATCCAGAATAGATAACCATGTGGATTTTCAGTTGCTAAAACTGCAATCATGTTACCCTCAATATCTTTTATTGAACCCCTATAAAGGTCTTCCATGGCTCCACGTTGTGCATGTGACCTTCAAGAACCAATATAAATTTCTCTTTCCTCTGATTGTGTAAACTCAATAGTACTTTGATATTCTTGTTGAACTTCAACAATGTTTGTTTCTTCAGATTCATTTGGAATATTTTGTGGCCAATGAAATGGAGTCCTCAACATTGTATCTTCATTTGTTGAGCTTGAAATTATGTCACTTTGACTATTGAAAAAAGACTCCAACCAAACAAAATCAACAACATCAAAGTACTCATATGTATCCTTAATGTAAATTTTAATTTCTTCCAGGCATTCAGAATAATATGCATCTCTATTACACCTCTGTGCATTATGGATTTCAGCAAATGATAGTAAAAATAATAACTTTGATGAAAAAATTGGATGATCTAGAATGAACTTGAAAAATGATCAACCTATGAAGGCACCCATTATGTAGTATTTGAATATTGCTTTCCCCATATAAGTGTTTTCCCATCAATTTTTTTGAAACAAAATTGATGTTGGGAGATAATGTCATTAAACTGCTCAATACATTTTTTTTCACGATGCGATCCCTGAATAAATCTTCGCATGTCAATAATTTCTTCTAATATACGAAAAACAAGCTCTGGAATGTATGCCTTCTTGATACATTCAATCAATGATGGTAGACTCCAAAAAATTTTCCTTTTCAATGTTACTGAAAAATGACTAAACATTTGATCAATATGATCATGAGTGTTTCCAACAAGAAGGAAACCAACTTTCGCCTTTTGAAAGATTCTTATTTCAACAAGCATGCTTAGATATCCAAACACAATTTGATTTTTATTTTCACGACTAGTGTTGTCCAATTGTAGATAGAGAACTTGAGGAAATTTCCAAACCAGTGAGTTAGCACATGATGAATTATGGTGATGGTCATATTTGCATCATTATGAATATTTGGAGCTATGAAGTAAACCCTTGGACACATTTTTCCATTCAAAACCATACAACCAACCAAGTGAAATTGAATGATATTCTCTTCATGTAAATTTTTGGGTGTACAGACAAAATGTGGTAGAAGTGTTTTCTTCTAGTCCATGCCATCAATTATCATGCATACATATTTGTTTGAAGAATCATAGCACTTCTTTTGATGTTTATACAACTTTTTTATTTCACTTGATTGTTTATTCTGATGTTCTTGAAGTGCTTTGACTATGGAATATGCACATGACATAAAATGAAAATATTGATTGTATGTTTTCATTGTTGATAACTATTCAATTTAAAAATATATATATAGTAAATACGTACCTCTTTCTACCCCTTCATATTTATCTCTTCTTGATTTAAGAGTAGCACATATACTGCAAATCCCCATCCTCGACTTCTTAGGAATATAGAAATTGTTGAATTGTTTCGTCCATATTCTTGTAAAATATGCATATATAATAAAATTACCATTTCCTTCAACACCTTTATCATATCCTTTGTACAAGTTGTAGATTTCTCTCCTTGAAAAATTATTTGGAATATGTATTGTGTCTCTATCTAGCATACACTCTCCATGTTTGGAAAAGAAATCATGCATCCATGACAATGTAGTGTTTTTTAATGTCCCACTCTCTCGTCCATGATGTACCTTTGAATAAAATGATGGATCTTTTTCCAACCTTGTATGGATTCTTGATAGACGAAGATTACCAATTGAGTGAATTTTTTGGAAAGCCTTTCTGCAAAGTAAAATATTTCCAATACGATAATCATATCCTATATTGGTGGATATCATGCACCCCATCAAATATGATTTTTTCATGCTCTTATTCATTGACAAATATGTCTTCCTTTTATTCAAGGCATATTTGTAGTCCATGCTTTTCAAACAATTCTTTTGACAACATTCACTTGAAATCAATTCGCTTATGGAAATTGATTTAGTGAAAAATTCTTTCTTAGACCTTGTATAGCTAGAATGATTTGGACTAATATAAAAAGGTCTAATTATGGTCCTAGATACAATTTTTCTTTGCAATGTATCCACTATTTAATCATCCTCACTAGAAGGATTTTCCTTATCACGACAAGGAGTATCAAGCAAAACATTGTCAGGAGACTAAACTAGAGAATGTCGATCACCTTCATTTTTTGCAACTGAATGATTGATAACATCATCATCAACATAATCATTTGGAGGAAATCATCATCAACATTGTGTCCACTATTGACATAATCATCTTCATTGCTTTCAAAATCCCCACTTGAGTGAAAATTTTCACCATCTTTCTTAGTGCCTTGAAAACCTTCATCATTATCTTGAAAATCCTCACTTAGAGGAAAATCATCAACACCATTATTTCTTTTTAATTTATCACTTAGTAAAGAGTGACCGCCAATGGCGTAATCATCTTCACTACTTTGAAAATTGCCACTTGATAGATATTCTTCATCATCCTCATTACTAGCTTCAAAATCCTCACTTGGAGGAAAATATTCATTATCGTCATTGGTACCTTGAAAATCCTCACTTGGAGGGAAATCATCATCACCAACATTGCTTCTTTTAAATTCCTCGTTCAAGAAAGACTGTCCAACATTGCCATAATCATCATCATAAATTTTAAAATATCCACTTGGGGGGTATTCTTCTTCATCCTCATTTGTTCCTTGGAAATCCTCACTTGGAGGAAACTCTTCATCAGTACCTTCAAAATCCTCACCGGGAGGAAATTCATAATCACCAACATTGTTGTCTTTAAATT
>JASDQU010883895.1:7305-18066 GCA_032191745.1 Picea mariana | reverse complement strand
AGCACACAGATTTTTGATAGAACACAGCGCATACATTTGGAGGGTTGCAGTTGGATTCCGAGCACGGCTGAATATACTGACAAAACCAAGGAAGTTGAGGATCATCATTCTGTGGCATGCTTCCAGAAGTTACTTCTGCCATTCATTCCCACCATCACCAAAATAAGATATTATTATACTAGTATTTAAAAAAAACAACAGCGACAACTGAATGCCAAGAATTCCTATTAAAACACACCTGGAGCTATTTGGTTTGTTGCAGTAGCAGCATTAGATGTTACAACATAGATGAACAATATAACGAGAATCGAAACCGCGACCATCCTGCCGACCTTGACCTGTCTTTCGGCCATTTTTTTCATTAACTGCGTCGTTTATCTTAACTGATGTCGAAAACCCCTAATTTGTTGAATGGCGAGTACAGCGTCGAGGGGCTATTTATAGCGAGTTGTGGAAACAGCAGAGAAACGGGCTCTTTGCAGTGGAGTTGTGAAAAACAGCAGAGAAATAAACTCTGTCATGGGCTTTTTCCTTTCTTTTAAGCAAAGAAAAAACGGGACAATAACGGAGTTTCCAACTTTCCATATCAGTTACGATTTGGAACGCGTGGAGTGAAATTCTGTATGTAACGCGTGTCGTCAAATTCTGAGAAGATTATTTAGTACATTTTTTATTAAAAAATGGTGTTGGTTAAACGTTTTATTTTTTGGTTTTTTTTGCCAGAAACTGGTGATATAAATTTGGACAAAATCCATATTTTTTTGTTGTTTAAATTGCATTTTTGAATGCATAAATGGAAGGAAATTTGTAAAAAGGTCTCATGTTTGATTCTCACTCGGATTTACTCTTGCCCAATTACACCTTATAATATCAGTGAAAAAAAAAATAATTTTTAAAACTAAGAAAAGCTGATTTTTTTAGTTATTTTAAATAAAATAAAATAATATTTAATAGGTGTTTAGGCTACGGCTATCAAAGTAAAAATAAAGCAACTTGACTTTCAAGTTTACAGTATAAAAAATTTCAACTCTATAATATAAAAGTATTATTAATTTGATTTTTAAATAAAAAAAAAAATATATATATTTTTGATATAGCGTATTCAATTTTTCAAGTTCTTTATTGGATTTGATGCGACTATTTGATGCTTTTTTCCATACAATCTTGTGTTCTCATTTAGAAAATAAATTGATGATGATGATTATTAATTTTTATTGAGATGGAATTGGTAAATGGAATTGGTTTGGTTTATTGCATTTTAAGAGGATAAGAGATTAATTATAATTTTTTAGAATTTTATTTTTGTGCTCGAAAGACATTAATAGAAGCTTTCCAACATCACCATAATTTTGTTGAATTAAAAGGTTATGAAGGTTGGTGTCTAGTGTGACATGTTTTGAAATTGAAATCTAATCTGGGTATAGGCTAGACAATATATAAGAAAGTGTTTTTCATCTTCAACCTTCTTAGTGTCACAAAAGTGACACGCTCTTTCATCCCATGATGTTTTAGGAATTGACCAATACCCATTTTCACTATGGAGCGAGTGAGAATTTGTTCTTATCTTAGCAATGCTTATTTTTTTCTTTACACTTGTCAAAACAAATAGATAATTTTGATCTTTTAGATTAGGGTTGATTACATCCTTATAATACCTTAATTTTCTTTTTTCCTCTACCTCTTTGTCGCGCTGTATTTTCTCCTTAAATTTTGATTTAATGATATTTTTAATAGTATTTGTATTCCACAAAATGGTCTCTTCCATGATTCCCCAATGGCTTAGCTTAGACTGGACATCTTTATGTCATCCTTGCTCGAGTCGAAGGTGATTACGACGGGATTTCAAAGTAATTTTAGGAAGCCTCTTGTCTTCCATGTTCTTTAACTTGGTCTTATACATTAGGTATCTAATCATAACCATGGTCTCAATGGGGAGATTTCCTATAAGAGGAGGATGGGATAGGGCATATTTCCTTTAATTTTGAGATTATAGGTTATAAAATTATTTTGGATTTGTTCTAGCTTTCTCCAGGATTCATGAGAGATATTGCATCCCTAGATTTTGCATCCATATAGAATAATAGGTGTAACAAGATTCTCAAAGACGAGTTTCTTCTTATTCCATATCCAAAGATCGATTGATTGACAATTGTTTTCCAGCCCATAATAATATTTCCATCCCCAAATAATCATTTTCTTAATGCTATAATTCTAGTTGAGCTTGTGGTGAATATATATTCCAAGATATTTGTATAAAGTCACTTCTTCCAAGTTGTTGTTATCATATACGAAGGTATCATAAGTGATCTTATTGGATTTAATGATCATGACCTTAGTATTGTCAGTATTAACAATCTTGCTCGTATTGGAGCAAAAATCCTTGAGGATTCTTAGTTGCTTTCCATGATCATAGAGACTCCTCGCATAAGAACGATATCAATAGAATAAAGAAGAAAATTGATGACTATACCAGTGAGAGTAGGGCCAACACAACCTGCTTCTTCCAAGCAATCTTCTAACTTGTCAATGTATATGCCAAAAAAGGGTAGGGGACAAGGGACAACCTTGCTTGACTCCAATATTGTAGTTATCTCTTTCGACCATTTCTTAGTTTTCTTAAACTTTGCAATAACGTTCTCATTACATCAAACTTCAACTCAAAAGGAACTTTTATCTCTTCCAACCTATCCCAAAGGTTTTTCCTGGGAATTGTATCAAAAGATTTTCTAAAGTCAACAAAACAACAAAAATATCGGTGGGTGAGTGCAAGCTAATGATGGTCTCTCATGACACGTTAGTGGCAATGCAAACCTGGTCAATCTGTTAACTTGGAGGGATTATTCAAGGTGATTTTACAATGAATTTGAATATGGTGTAAGAGGATGAAACATAGGAAATTGAATTAGCTTTCTGAATATACAACTTTTATTCATAGACATTGTGAATATCTAAGTCAAATTTTATTTTTTCTAAAAGTGGTATCTTATTTTTCCAACAAAATATAAGGTATATGTTTTYGTTTGTGCAGGGGTTGAGTGTCTTAATGATGGAATTTTGTTCCAAAAACTTGTTTACTTGTAGAGAACCCRTTTTTCTTGTGTCGTGTATTTTTTGGAAATTTTTAATATTAATTWTTTTTTTTAATTGTCATAGTCAACATATGTCTGAAATTACCATGTCTTTTGTTCGTGCAGGCTAAAAGGGTATTAAAATGATCATTTTTTTTTTGTTTAGATCGTAGGTATCRGTCTCATCTTGTGTTGCATATAACTCATTTGAGTAATGGTTAAGCCGGGAAAAAGTTATAATAGAAATAAGAGAGGTATGTATTCTAGGATTTTTATACACGTGAAGACAAAAATAGATTAAAAATAGTAAAAAATAATAATTTAAAAAAAAAATTATATATTTGAAATCTGCATAGCCGACTCGATCTATGTCTATAATTTCATCAACAACTGAATTGTTTAGCCTATATAAAAATAATGTCAAAGACAAAGATATAGAGGGGTATTCACAAAAATGGAGGTTTTTGTGAATTTGCAGACCAAACCACTAGGTTTGTCATCCTGAACATAAGTCTGAGCCAACCAAGTCAGCATACACCTTGTCAATCCCACCTAAAAAAAATGAATTCAAATAAGCGTGCACGCTCTCTAGGAACACACACACGCTATAGGAGCGTTCACACACTCTAGGAGTGTGCACGCGTTACAAGAACACATGTTCACTCCTCTTTGTCTTGCTCTCTCCCCCTCTCACACTCTCACACACTCTTTCTCTCTCCCCCCCGGTGCCACTATCTCTCCTATATCTCTCCTACATCTACCCCTCTCTCCTACATTTACCTCTCTCTCTACCCCCCTCTTTATTTTCCCCTCTCTCCCTCTCACACTGTCTATTGCCTTACTATGCCTTTCTTTGTCTCCCTCCCACACACACTTTCTACCCCCCCTATATGTCTTCCTCTCTCTCCCTCCCACACTCTCACACAAACACTTTCTATCCACCCTCTATGTCTTCCTTTGTCTCCCTCCCACACTCTCTCACACACATTTTCTATCCACCCTCTATGTCTTCCTCTCTCTCCCTCCCACACTTTAACACACTCATTCTCTACCTCCATCCTTTGTCTACCTCTCTCTACCTCCTTGATGTAGCCCCCCCTCTCTTCTAGGGGCTGCACGACCTCCCGATCAAGAATCTTTCAAAATACGGAGCCGAATCAACTCTTCGGGCCTCTACTAGACCGCAAATCAATTTACACAGGCCCCTTTTTGCTACCCATGTAGGCTTGTTTCTCCCGTGCACCCTTTCTTTGGCACTTCTGGAAATTCTAAGTGGTGAGCGGTAGCTCCTCTGCTAAGCCCTAATTCCTTGTGACCATGGATATAACCTCTCACTAGCCCCCTTCACAACTTCGGGCTTTGACCATTTTGAGTGCAGCTGACTCCTTTTTCCCTGAACTCCGGACTGACGAAATCAACTAGAAAATATCTACGACCCATGCTTATCCAACAACTGACGACTGTGATTCACTTCGGGACTCCGACTTTGGGAGTTCTGAGCGTTCCAAACACATTTTTCCCCGAAGTGCTTCGTACCTAGAGCTACGGATCTGGCGCCACGTGCTCACCTCGACCACGGTCAAGATTCTTCCCTTGTCCCTACTTCGGACGATTTGTAATCATTGCTCCTCTACTTCTCTTTCTTCCATAGTGTAAATCCTCAGAAGTGACAAATCTTCCGCCACACATCCTGTTCCAATGGATGACTCAGATGAACTCTAACGCTTCGGCCTTCGGGAGTTCTCATACCTTCACACTTCACTTCTTCAGGAGTGACTATTCTCCGGAGTGAATCTCTGCTCTCCACAGGTCCCTCCGTTTATCAATGGATCTTGTTGACTCCAGCCTTCGGGACTTTCAACCTTCGAGAATTTACTCTCCAATTTCCCCGAAGTGTCCTATCACCGAAGTGATAGATCTAACACCACGTGTCCAAACCATTAACGACTAGGATTTGCTTCTTAACTCTGGAGATTTGGATGACTTCTCGTCAATGGCTCCACTTCCTCCTTTATTTTTTGGAGTGCACTCTTCTGGATCTCACGATCTAATGACACGTGTCCCTCTCAGATCGACAGTCATGATTTACTTCGCTACTTCGGGCTTCGGGAGTTCTTGTTCCTCCACATAGACTTTCCTCTGAAGTACTCTTCTTATGAAGTTTTTGGATCTATGCCACGTGTCCTTTTGGATCCAACAGTCCAAAATTCTTCGACCTTCGCGACTTAAAAAAAAATCACTCTTTGCTCCACACAAATCTCTCGGAGCTTTATCTCTCGGACTCTCCAATCTGTTTCCATGTATCCTCCCTGATACCGACTGTTGAGCCTCATTTTTGTCACCTCCAATTGCCTTATCTTGTCCCATATCCTAACCAATTTTGCCTCATACATATGCACTCTCTGCTTATTTTCCTCAACAGACATTTCATTTAACAATTGTTTTGTACATGAGGTAATATTCATTTAGTCATGATTATGTGGTTTATTAATGGTTAGAATTGAATAGTTAATGATTATTATGCTCCTAATTACTTTGACTATTAATTAAGCAGCTCCATCTGGTACTACCACTAGTCTGGTACTGCAACAACTACTTGATCCGATATTCCACCTGATCCGATGCTCTGCCTGATCCGGTGCCAATACTCCTCCTGATTCGATACCACTACTCTGTGCCTCTTCTGGTACCATCTATGAGCCTCTTTCGGTACCAGCTCCATCCGGTACCAACTCTGTGCCTCTTATGGTAACATATCCATCCGATACCACTATTGCGCTAATCCGGTACCCAGATTTATGACTGTGCTAGTTCGGTAATAAACCCCTACCTATAGGATTCTGGTACCAGCATCCTACAGGATTCTAGTACCAGATTTGCACCTCGCTTTCCATGCAGATAAAGATGAATCTCAAAATTATGGGATATGGGTTTTCTCCAGAGCGGCGTTTTAATGCATACATGTGTGGAATAATTCACCCATATCACACGTGTGGACCTCCATCTCAAGGGAAATGATTCAGCCTAAAATCATCAAATATTTCTAAACTACCAGATTGTGACTCAAGTTGCGTGTGGATGAGAGATGATATTTCAAAACAACCAAATGGGCTTGTCTAGAACCCATCCATCTTGAAAACCCAAAAATGGTTTGGAAAAATCATCTACTACCTGGAAGATACGAAAGGTTCTTTGAGGCCAATTTGCCTAAATTGCCAATTTTCCAGAAATTCTAGGATAATGCCCAGATTTGTGGAAAATGCATTTTCTTGATTAGCTAGTGGTTTTACTCGACCTCTATTGATGGAAAATGGTTTTGATTTGATTGTTCATGGATTGGCTTTTCTAGAGCCAAATTTGTAATGTAAAAAGTATATAAATTGAGTTATGGCTCTAAGCCAACGAGAGGAATTGTTATGCAGCAAATTGGATTTCTGAACATATTATCTTTGTAAACTTGYTGAAGAATTAATATGAGATTAAGTTCATTGACTCCATGTGTTCTTTAAATTTTATTATTCTRTGAGTTCCCTCTAAGTTGCCTCGTTGGCATCGGCAAGGGCCCACCGGTCCAACTTGGCAAGCTTACTGTAATTGCAATGTGGATCTAATTTATGTAAATATGTATGTAGTGTGATTTTGTACATATCAGTTGTGAGTAGAAATGTTTGATGTAAGTAAGTTGTGAGTTACAATATAATCTAAGTGTGGATTCATCAAAAGCTGTGAACAATAATCTAGTGGTAGCTTTATAATCATTTATGATTTCCGTGTGTGATCATTTATTTCTGAATTGTGTCCTTTTAATATCAACTTTTATCTTGCAAAGTGTGGCAGTACATGAACARTTTGAGAGTCCATCCTTCGCATTACATGAGCCATCAAATGGAACTTYTCATTGTTTCCTGTGTAGAAATAAAGTAACTTTTCAGAATTGTCAGGTTGCATTGAATTTCCTTTTCTGATTTGAAGAGTGTACAGAACTAGACAACTTGCAAGTTGATATTGAAGTGAGTGATTACAGGAGTAAGATCAAACTCCATCTTTCACCTTTATGAGCTATTAAATGGACAATCTTGTTTCCTGTAAGAGAGCCTTTGGAGTGCATGTTAGCTAGATTCTTTTCTTTGAATTTTGTTCTTTAATTTTTGTGCAATGTGTAAAACATAGATTAAGGATTGCAAAACAGAGTGTGTGTTTTGAAGTGTTACTAATTATTGCTCTACTCATCAGACATAGATCAACCACCTGATGTCGACATATATAGCATAACAACTCTATTGATTACGAATCTCGGTCGATAATTTATGTTGGGTAATATATTATGCATATAATTGCACCAACATTTTGGCGTCGTTGTCGGGGAGTGCTTAAAAAAAYATGCATTCATGCTTTATCATTTCCTATCTATTTTAATACYACTATTTCATAAGGATGATCGATTAAGTGATCTTTTTAATAGAAATTAAAACTGAATGTTAATTCCRAACTATTTTATTCATAGCTAATAATTCAACTTTTGACATTTTCCTTGAATTTTTTGTTTGTAAGTATGAATAAAAATCTAGTTTTAATTAGTTCTATAGGTTTGTTTTTAGCAKATGTTCGCAAACCTCTGAGCAACCTTTTTTTAGAATCTCACATTGTTTGCATGAGGCCATGCAAAACCTCGGGCATGGGGGAGTGGTTGCTGAGAGAATAGTAGTTAGGTTTATTTTCTAATAAAATGGAAGTGGCAACAGAAGMAGTGGTTATTTTGGTTCCAAAAAGAGGAGGTTTATGMATCTCAAAAGGAGGTTGCCCAACTACATTTTCTTTCTTGTTACATAGCTTGGAACCCAATCATTTTATCACACTTCCTTTGCAATCTCAACATTCTTACATCAGTGTGTTGATTGCAGTTTTTCCAGCATGATACTTCAATAGAACAAATTCATATGTTTCTTCCTGCAGCAGCAGTAATTGCTAGCATATTCTACAGCTTGATACTCAGAGTATGCCAGCCACAAGGAGAAGCCTACAAATTCCATTTTTCAAAATGCATCTTTAGATACCTCATAAAATTTTCATCTGATAGTGAAGAAACAATTTTATGTGGTGGTCTGGTACTAACCCTGTGATCCGGTACTAGAGGTGGAATTTTGGTAAAATTTTTCTATACTTGATTCCCTTGTTTAAACAAAGCACACTTCATGGAATGGAGGTACAAGCTGGTTATTACACTCTTTCCATTAAGGATTATATAAATTATGTGCTAAAATTTTTGGTTATTTTCATGTRCGGTTTCCATCTTAAGCTATAAATATCACCATAATTATTTCTTTAAGTGAAACTTCCATGTGTATTCCACTCTTGTTTTCTAAGATTACCAATGAATCCATCCTATTATCACTCAATTCCTTTGTGAAGTGGTTGTCGTCATGATTGAGAAAAAAATCATCCATCCTGTCACTCTATTTCTTCCCCCTGTTACTTATTTTTGTGTTTCTGTTCCGGTACTGCTTTGTTCTGGTACTGCAAAATTATGATTCGGTACTGCTATGTTCTGGTACTATCCTGTTCYAGTACTATMTGTTCTAGTACTACATAAACCTACTCTGTTACTTATCTGGTATTGATGCCAAAGTGATATGATCTTTGTCATGTGCTTAACATTGTTTTCACTTYAGGTAATTGGAGGTATGAGCTAATCTTTTCATGTTCTTTTTATCAAGGATCACTTAAGTCTTGTGTTGATTTGTTCTTTACTCTCATATACATCTTCCTCCTACGTTGTTACACTCACCCTTAAATGAATTATCCTGGTTATCCTTTAAGGAGATATTTTCACATTTATCTTTATATGATAATGGGTGCACCTGTCTTATTACCTCGTCATTTTGAAAAAGTGGTTGCTAATTGAAATATCCATTGAAAAGTGGTGACACCATTATGTCTAATACTAACCTAGTTGATTCAACAAGTTCTTATCCAAGTTTATCTTTACAAGTTTCTCTTGGGAGGTATTGATGAAAACCTCATGTGGTGGACCACCCTTGCAAAACCTCAATGAACTTTCATGAGAACCATGTTGGGTATGTGTTATATTCTTTGTCAGGTGCGCAGGGGTGCAAGGGGGTGAATTCCCCCCGCGCGGGGGTTTGGGGGTAGCGGCCCCGAGAAAAATATTTATGCCTCAGAAAAGATGTCACATATTTTAGGTGGTTTTTCGACACATGGTTTCTTTGCCGATGGTTTTCTATTTCTGGTTAAGGAATTAGGGTTGTGGACTAATCTAGGTCATTGGGTTAGGGTGTTGGATGTCATTAGCTCCTATATGTATATTGTATTGTAAACAATGTATCACAATGAATGAATATAGAATATGTTGGTTTTCTCGGTTTGGGTTTCCAGGGGAAAAATCTATGTCTAATGTTTGTATTTGCCATTGTATATTTTATGTTCTTTTACTGAAAATTTGTTTGCAGTAAATATTGTACAAGGTTAGAATCTACGTTTGGTATCAGAAATTTATTGGCTTCAGGGGGACGCCTTTGTGGTCAAGGGTTTGGCTTGGGACTATGATAAGCCTTGTTATAGTGGAATATCTGTGGTATTGATTTTTCAGGTGAAAAGAAATGGCAAGCAATTTGAAGATGGAGATTGAGAAGTTTAATGGGAAAATTTTTGAGTTGTGGAAGCTCAAGATGGAAGATCTGTTGGTGGACAGAGATCAGTGGATCGCAGTAGATCCAGGTACTTCACCTATAGAAACTTCAACAGATGACTGGAAAAAGTTGGATCGAAAGGCAAAGAGCACAATCCGACTGTGTCTCTCTGATTCAGTATTATTGAATGTGTCATAGGAAGCTACAACCAAGGATTTATGGGAAAAGTTGGGGAACTTGTATCAGTCTAAGTCCCTAGTGAATAAACTATTCCTGAGAAAGAAGTTGTATAACCTGAGGATGAGAGATGGAGACTCGGTGGCAAAGTAATCGAACGCCTTCAATACTATGGTAAGTCAGTTAGTATCTGTTGAGATTAAAATTTCATATGAAGATAAATGTATCAGTTTACTGTGTTCTTTACCAAAGTCATGGGATAGCCTGGTTGTGGCCATAGGTAGTAATACAAATTCCTTGAAGTTTGATGAAGTGGTCTCATCTTTGTTGTCGGAGGAGATGAGACGAAAGAATATGGAAGGACATAGCACAGACACATTATTTGCAAGAGGACGTTCCCAGGAAAGAAAGAGATCTAATTTCTCAAGTGGGAGATCTAAGTCTAAGGGTAGATCTAAATCTCTCAGAAAGTTTGTAAGGGTGTGTTGGAGATGTGGAAAAGAAGGGCACTACAAGAAGCAGTGTAGATCCAAAGTTGAGAAAAAGAAGGGATCTGAAGAATCTCCTTATATAGAAGAAAATACATCCAAGGAAGAAGGAGGGGATGTGTACTTGGCCTCTTCGAGCACACATGCAGATCATGAGGCATGGTTGGTTGACTCTAGTGCATCCTTTCATATGACTCCCCACAGGGAGTGGTTCTGTGAATATGAAAGATATGATGGAGGTAATGTTTTCTTAAGTAATGATTCAACAACCAGAATCATAGGACGAGGAAAAGTCAAGTTGAGGCTCATAGATGGAAGGATGAACACTTCCTGGTGTTTTACACATCCCAGGTTTGGCCATAAATTTGATTTATGTAAGAA
>JASDQU010883894.1:7382-19028 GCA_032191745.1 Picea mariana | reverse complement strand
AAACTCCTTTGTCAATTTTAATTATTTTCCCATGCCATTTCTGACTCACTTCCAACTTCCCATTCAGTATGAAACTGATATAGACCTTTTGAATTTTCTTAGGAAATCCTCTTCCACTCACATTTATGATCATATACATGAGTAGAGGAGGTGGAGACGGTTATTTAAAGCTACCATTTTGAATCAACTCTTAGCATATTAGTTTACAAAGTTACTTTTGTCTCTTATCACCAAAGATGTCACTATGGGAGGAATTTTTACCGAGGAGCAGGTCATCGATCATGCTCAATATTTAGACCAAGTATATTCCTAGTTAGACACATTATAAGATATGATCCCTCATGCTCCTCAACCATCAACTGATCCATCAAAACCAGCTCAGGATCCCATGTTGATGGCACAGTGGGTTCCATAAAACTACAGTCTGCCACACAATCATAGACTGGTACCAATACCAAACCTCCTCCCTCTCCTGCAAAAACCTCCCAGGTGAATCTGGTCCAATACACTTCATCTCAACCATCCATAGGAAAGAATAAAAACAAGGGAAAATCCAAAAAATCTTCTGACCAGCAAAAGACTACAGAAACCCAAGACCCCAATATTGTGGGAAAAAAACAAAGAAAGGAAAAATATCCTTGCATGGCATGTAAGGAAAACCACTTCACCAAAGACTATCCCCACCTTGCTGAGGTTCATCAATATCTCGATCGAGGGGGATCTCCTTCACAACCAGTGGTATTAACCAATCCTTTTTTCCAACAACAACAAATGATCACACAAGTTCCTGCACCCCCACCTGGGGGAAATGCAGAGTCCCCAACCGCAAATGCCGTGATGGTTAAATCCACGGTGGCACTAACCATAAGAGAAAAGAACTCTCCCAAGAAGGGGACCCTTCATCTAAGGATCCTCCATCAACTACTCTACCCAATGGCCCTCTCATGTTAGATAAATTGGCTTTTGAACCTACCATCTTCCCTCCAAAAGGGGTACCTTGACAGACCACTCATAATCTGAATGCTCGGGCATCCCAGCACTACAGCATAGTGGAAGATATTTCCCAAACCCCATGTGCCATGTCACCACTTGAAGTATTGTAGAGTTTTCCTTCATAGAGGAAAGACGTAATATCATCCATAGGGGGAATCGACCCTTTAGAGTCTAACATTATTTCTTTTGACACAAAACAGAGCGAGTCACATATATCACACCAATTGGCATTGCAAATTACAATTCGGTGTCTGAACAAGAATATATTTCATACAGTGATCAATGAAGAAGTGGCCACTTGCATTATGTATGTGTCATGTTGGAAATCCATTGGTTCTCCACAACTCACCACATCTCCAACCATCCTAAAATATTCCGATGGACATTCTTTCAAATCTTATGGAATTCTCCCCTCCTTACCCATCGAGGTCGGGGGAAATATTGTCTATGTAGAAGTCATAGTGGTGGATGTCACACTAGACTATAATCTTCTCTTGGGTTGCACTTGGTTCTATGTAATGAAGGTTTTTTCATGCACCATCTTTTGTGCTATATGATTTCCCCATTAAGGAAATATATTCACAATCGACCAACTTGATCATTGCACACCTGATTTACTAGCTAATACTAACACCAACATGCCTTTCATAGGTGAATATTTCAGGGGGTATGAAAGTGTCAGTGTAGGTATGTTTAAAGATCCATTTCTTATGGGGATATTCCCCCTTCCTGCACCAAACAGCACCCATATTTATCCTATCAACATGATTTTCTCATCTACCATTGGATCCCTCATGCCATTTGACCCTTGGGTGGTACCTCATCCTAAGGATGTTGATTTATATGGAGCATCTATGTCATGCACCGCGATTGAGATTGTCGATCCAAAAATCCCCTTGGCATCTATTGATATTTTTCAACCCTTCCATTCTCAAGTGGAATGTGATCATCCTACTCCACCCATATGGTTTTTTGAATCTCTCAGTTCCAATTATTTTCTATATACTAAGTTTCCTTCATAAGAGGCCATCCCAAAAGTCTTATCTTTCATTGACAAGCCCAGGAAATATGAGAATCATCGAGAATCCATCCTTCCTGATTTGAAACCAACGAGAGTCAGCATGATGAGTTCCAACCTGATACTGGGGGCATTGGATGGGACATCTATTCAACCTCTCAGTTTTGACCCTTTTTCACCTTGGATTTCTTTTTTAGAACTTTCCACTGAATTCTTTGCTTCCCCTCCCTTCAAAGATTCATGTTTTGTACATGTTATCACATAATCCTGTCAATACCTTGAGGGTCTGTGGCTTCTACCTAAATCTTTTCTTTTGTTATCTTTTCATCTTTTTTCATACCTTTTCATAGTTTTCTTCTCCTTCCTGGCGACTATATTTCTTTTTGTTGCGTTCATCCTTGTTGATTGACCAGTTTTCCCTATCAATATGCCCAGGAGAGATCGATCCTAAATTATTTTGTCTCTTCTAAAGGTCGATCCCTCCTCCTTTTACCTCCATCACTGAACCTTCCCCTTACCAAGCCTAATTCTAGTTGGCCAAATCCCCATTTCCACAGTTTGCAACACCGAGAGCAGTCAAATAGCGAAGCAAGTCAAGCAAGCGGGCAAAGATCGCTTTTCAACGGCAATGATCCATTAATGGGGTAGATTTGCGATCATCAGGAAATTCGGGAATGCGATGTTGCCTCAGGTTTAACACCAAGGCAGAGGCYTGAGACCAAAGATCATGCAAGAATTAATCTGGGTTGTACATCCCGTGGAGACAGGTGGTAGCCGATTGTGCGATCCTGGGAGTCGTCATTTCAGGGTTTCCATTAGCAAGTGCACCACAGCCTTACGCCCTGAAATGCGAAGCCCCAAGAGTCAGGCCCATGGTCGTAGCCTAGGTTCATATTGAAAGGAGTGAGCTAGCAAAAGTGAGGGGCACATGGCCATGGCAAGCCCATAGTGAAGTGGTAGCCATGCCAATCTGAGTCATTCGAGCAATAGACACATGGTGCGTTATCACACCCCATCACAATTTCATCTATCATGATTCTAAGCAACAAGGGGTCTCTCCTCTCCATTGTAGATATGTGAAAGAAGAAGTCCCAACACATTAGGACCGTTGATTAGGGAAAGATCTGAGCCGTTAGATCTATTTTTTCAGCTTTCGAGCTACCGGGAGTCTAGGATGCATGGGACCGGCTCCTTCCTATCGTCGATACGTGAAATTCATGAAGTGCCTTTGGTGTTGGGCATGGTCACAGCCTCAATATTGTATGAAATGGGCCCAAGAAGATGAGGGCCAGTTTTGTTCAATGGCGAATAGATTGTGGTCGTTCATCTCGAAACAAATATGACTACCGATCGCAGCCACAATTTCACGATTTCGGGCATCGCGATGTCAAAGTCATGGGAGGTGAAAATCCCTGAAAGAAGAAATGTCAAAGTACCTTTGAATATAGGTGCAGGTTCATGGCCCTGGGTTACATTGAGGATGGAGCTAGAAGAAGAGGAGGCTAGCCTTCAAGCCTTGGGGAGATGGCACGTGGTCATCCCCTGTACATGAAGCCTCGGCCACCCGCCATGAATGAATGAAGTTAATGAATTTTGAGCAGGTTGTTGAGACCTCATCTCAATCCATAAATGGAAGGCTTGGGGAGAGGTCTGGAGAAGTCAGCCTATGGTACCCCGATGGACAGGTTCCCTGCGAAATCCATGCCATCTGAACTAGTGTCAGACAAGAAGTTGTATGCATAGTCTACAAGAAGATCATGCACACGTAAAGCCTTAAATGAAGTAGCTCAACAACTCTCCTGCTGTTAGGGGAATGAATCACTCAAAGTATATATACTCAATTTTGATATTTTTGTAAGGATCGATGGTAGAGCTAAGCTCCCAATTGTAAAGTTTTAGCGAGGCCTATGGTTCTCTAGCTATTGACTGATACTTGAGACTTCTTGTTTAATGGCATCCAACCTCTTCCTTTTCCCTTTTCTTTTGATTCTTAAATCCCATGCATGGATGATCCAGTTAGGTGTTGTAATGACTATATAATGTAGGTTTGATTATATCAGTTCTTGCAACAGTGTAAGTTTCTTGAAGTTGTTCGGATCTAAGAGGATCTCATATCTGAGAATTTTCCCCTTAAAGGTTGTTGGAAGACCGGATGTCCAGAGAAAAAATTATTTTCTCTCTCGTTTCTCTCTACCTTCTCACCACTATGCAAAATTTATGGCCTAAGTTAGACCAAGACCTCGCTTCTCTTTGCACTTCCGACCCAGTTTTCTGAGTTAAAACGATATTGTTCTGAGTTTACTTCCATTCGGTCACCCTTTGTAAAACAACCTGTGACATACAAAACTGATGGGTATTAGGCTTACTACTGCCACAATCCAGGAGTGAGTTCTGGTGCTAACATTTCTGGCACTGTTTTTGAGGACAAAGTTGAAGATTTTCCTCGGGATTGAACGACAAAGCTTGTTGGTTCTGAAGGTGCATCAAAACTCAGTACATATAATATTGCCACTATGCACCTGGTGATTCCATTGTAATGAATCCACTGGTCAGACCTCATTCTTCATCTGGCTTCAAAAGGCAGACACACGCGGTCTCATCCATAGCTGCCTCTAGCTATGCTTGAAGCTGCCCTAGAGAAAATTATCAGAAAGGGAAAGTCTTCTCGAGAAGGAAATTCTACTGTTGAACTAGGTATTTGTGATAATTTTCCATCTCCTTCTTTAGAAAATTCAATTTCTTCTTCTCATTCCCCTGTCATACCTTCAGATGGAGTTTCTCGAACTTTAAATTTCAGAAGTGTTCCTGTTGGTTTTTCCCCTCCTGGTCTGGGATTGAAGGGAGAAATCCTTGTCATTCCCCTCTCCCCAGAAGTTGTACCATGGTTTAAACCTAGGAACCCGGGCTTTACCACCCCTCCTCCTATTACTATCGCTACTGTTGTGCAAACACAGCTTCTTCTCCCTCAAACCCTATAGTTGTTCCTCTAAATCCTATGTTGTTCCCCTTTATTCCCAGAATCTAAGTTCCAGTCTCTTCTGTTCAAAATCCTTCCCCTCCTAGTTCTCCTCCACCTATTGTCCCTATGGCAGGAGAAAATCCCCATATGACTAGAATGGAAGCTATTATAGCTGCTAGGTATGCCCCCCTTATGTTGCCTCAGCCCATGAATTCCCTCCCAGTGGATGGTTACCTTAAGCAATTACCCAAGTTCACAGTCGAAGGAGACATAACTACAGAAGAACACCTTGAAGCCTTTTACAGTTTTACAGATCATCATGTCATCATGCATGCAGACGTATGGATGAGGTTTTTTATTCATATCCTTGAAGGCGAGGCTAGGAAATGGTTTATGGCCTTGCCTCCTATATCTATCGATGGGATTGAGGCTTTGGATAGTGTATTCTTGAGAAAATGGGGGGATAAAAAGGACTTCATGTATTATATCACAGAGTTTGGATCTCTAAAGAGAAAAGAGGGAGAATCTATCTCTGACTTCTCCAAAATATTCAACAAGATGTACAATAAGATCCCTGATGAGATAAATCCTACAGAGGCTTCCGCCAAAATTACTTACGCCTACGCTTTTGATCATGATTTATGTCTCATGTTGAGGGAAAGAAGATCCACCTCCCTGGATCATATGTAGGATACGACTGTGGAAGTAGAGTCCAATATATTGGTTGTTGATTGAGTCAGGAATAAGACCGATGGAGACATGCCCAGGAATAAACCTGAAGCCTCCACATTTGTTTCCTCTACCTTCCCCCCTCAAGTGGATGAAGTAACCAAGTTACTAAAATCACTTTCATCTAGGATGGAAAGGTCGGAGTTAGAAGGGAAGTCGATGTACAGAAATCCCCAAAATGTTSACAACAGAGGCAATTTCAGGAGGCCAAATAACAATGTGCCTCAGATTATGCCAAGGGAACAAAGGAATAGAGATAGGGATGATCAGAGGATTCAAACCCCTCTCCAAAATAACATGGTTGATGATGAGGAAAGGGAAGAAGAAGAGCTTGACCCATAAATTCATTATATTGCAGACAGCTCCCCTTTTCCCCATTTAACTTAGTCCACCTATGAGGAGTCCCTCATGAACAGACAAATAAATGAGTTGAGCAAGGGTGAGAAAGCCAATAATAGCAGTCCCAATAGATATAGCCTTCGGTCTAAGAAGAAAGATGTAAAGCTTGATATCCCTGATCTTCCTTCCATAGTAGAGAAACCTGCTAAAGATGCAGCAAGCAGCAACAAAGGTAAGAAGGTCCAAGCCCCCTCTCCAGTGGCCCAGACTCATGTTCCTGAAGTGAAATAAATCCCAAAGCTCACATCCTCTTCTAATTTTGAGCATGAAATTCAGAAAATCAGAATTCTCGTGCCCATTTCAGAGCTAGTCAAACATGAGGATTTCAAAAAATGCCTCTCTAAGATATTGCAACCCGAGTCACCCTACCATTCCACAGACTCAGTGAACCTTCAAGAAAAAAATACAACAGTCATCCTAGGTCCTATGGTAGAAGATAGAGATGATTCATCCCCTCCCTTCTACACGTCCCTAAACATACATGATAAGGTGCTTCATAATTGTGTGATGGATTCTGGGGCATCCCATAATCTAATGCCCAAAACTATCATGGAAGAACTTGAGCTGGAAGTCAAAAGGGCCTACCGTGATTTGTATTCTTTCAATTCGAGTAGGGTGCAGTGCATTGGGTTCATCAAAGATCTGGTCGTGACCTTGTTCCAGCTACCCATGAAGAGTGTGGTAATGGATATCATGGTAGTTGATGTTCCCCGCAAGTTTGGCATGCTTTTGTCAATATATTGGATAAAAATGCTTGGTGGAATATTACAAATGGACCTCACATATTGTTGTCCCTTGACCAATTTTTGAAGCATACTTGGTCATATTTGACCGTTTTTGGGACTACGACAGCTTGCCAAAGATGGAGAGCAACGTGAAGCAGAAATTAGGAAAGAAAGACCTATTTTTGGGCCCCTTTAAGGGTTTTGGGATGATGTAACGGGAAAGGAATGTCAGATCGTGGGTTTACCCACGCTTAGGCTCATTTTGTAATCTATAAATAGATAGGCAATGTAAGAAATAACAGAGGTTTTTTCTTAGTGCACTTGGTGCTTGCTTAGTGCAAGTTGGCTAAAGTGCTAAGAGTTGGATCTATGTGATTAAGTATTGTAAGGCTTTGTGCATTTTGTGTAAGACTTGCAGAGCTAAGTGCAAGTCCCTGTGAGAGGCTGTAGAAGGATTTGTGCTGAAGTGCAAGGTAGAAGGATCTAGCGAGATGTGCAGATCTTTTGTCCTGTGCAAAGTAAGGGTCACTGAAGCTCTGTGTTGTAACCGCTTGACTGAGATAATATAAAGAAGAAGACTTTGTGGACATAGCCCTAGGGTGGGGGTGAACCACGGTAACTATGTGTATTGTGCTCTATTCTTTGATTTGATGTGTTTATCTCCTTCTTGGCTAAGTATATGTTGCGATTAGATAGATCTAGCCATTCTCTGTGCTTATGATGTATGAATGAATGTTAGATCTGATATATATGATTCTTAGCACTTGATCTGTTGAATCTAATCTATATTTCTATGGCTAAGTACTGAATCATCTTTAGTCTAAGTATTCACTGCGAAGATCTGTGTTATCTGAGAAGTACCATAAGTGTTAAATATTGATGAATGATTTATGCTAAGTGCCCTGTAAAAGATAAAATCACAAATCGGTGTCCCAGCTAAGGTTGCAGACATCTGAGTCCTGCAACCACCCCTGCCTCTACCTCGGGTGAGACTTCATCTTCTTCGCAGGTGTTGTCGAAAGGGCCGGCAGTTAGGGTTTTCTTGGTGTGCTCTTGAGCGTTGAACCCTGGGTCTGCCCCTGTGCCAAAAAATGGTTATGTTGTCGAGACCTGAAACTGTGATTGTTGGGAATTAAAGAAGAAAAAGATTTGTGTGAAATAAGCTCTGTGCGTATATTTGTTGCCCTAGTGCGCAGTATTCTACTTGACCTACGAAGCTTTGTGCCAAGAAATAAAGGTCATATATGAAAGAAAGATGCCAGACCTACAAGAAAGAGGTCAGACCTGCAAGAAAGAGGTTGATACTGAATAAAAGAAGTGAGATCTAAACACTTTATGCTCTAAGAAAAGTAAGAGTGGAAATTTCTGAAAGAAAGAGGTCAGATCTGTAGAAAAGAGGTAAGATCTATAAGTTATGTGCTCTAATAAAGGTAAGAATAGTCGAAAAATTTTAGATCTGAAAGCTTTGTGCTCTATATAGGTAAGATAATTGAATTTTTTTTTTTCTAAAGCATGGATCTAGGTATGCTTGATAGATGATGTCCTAGCTTCCAAACTAGAGCATTAATCAGTGAAAGAAAGTTTGATCTGAATAGATTTGATAAGTATAGTGAAAGATATGTTATACCTATGAAGAGAAAGAATTTTTGGACTAACCAGTGGATGCAACATCCTATAAAGAGTTTTTTGCAGGCTAGATACCATGATCCTGTTGCACAATACAGAAGAAGTTGGGGAAAATTTAAATGAAAGAGAGGGTTAACCCTCTGTTATAGTTGCAGAAGACCAGGACATCTTGCTAAGGAATGCCCTGGTGGAAGACCTAGTTGTTTTTGTTGCAAAGCCTTGGACCATGAAGTGTTGGATTGCCCTAGAATGATTGCTAAGCTTGAAAGAATGAATCTGAATGAAAAAAACCCTAAGGAAAATCCAGAAATAGTAGAAACTCATAAAGAATCAGAAAAGGTATTGCTATAGATGAAAGACACCTTGAATGATCACCGACATGTTAGGCTATCTAATATCTTCAAAGAAAAGGATCAAGTTGAAGCAATAATAGGGAACTTCGACATTGACTGTATTCTTGATGAAGAAACACAAGTGAACATTATGCCAGAAAGAACTTGGGCAGCTATAGGAAAGCCTGTCATGATCCCTTCCCCAGGAGGGACAATTTTATTCAGAGGAAAGCTAGTAAACCTATGTGGAAGGCTCACCTGAATACCTATGACTGTCAATGGAACTTTGACAGAGGAAGACTTTGAGATTATTAAGTTTGTTGAAGACAGTGCCCCATTTACCATGCTCGTAGGAAAACCTTGGATTGATAGAGAACAAGCCAGAGGAAAAGAAACAAAAGAAGCAAGAGCTACAAGAATTTATGACCAAAAGGATCGCGCACTTGATTGAAGAATAGAAGAGCAGATCGTAGATATTTAATACTAGCAACTCCGATGTCAATACTAAGAGAACACTCGAGGATCCACAGAAGATTGAGTTACCTATTTTTGATACAGAAGAAGTATTATCAAGGAACCCTAGGAAAGATTTTCAACAGCGTGAAGTAACTAAGACCACAGAAGATAAGCATCAGAATAATAAAAGTATTACTGAGACGAAGCTCACGGGGAAGAAGGATAGAAAGTTAAGAAAGAAAAGGGCTAATACTATAAGGTTACAAGAATTTCTAGAGGATACTTCCCAGACAGAAAAATTGCAGAATTGGAACTTCGCCGAGATATCAAAACAACGACCTAGAGTACTTTGCCATGACGAAGCAATATAGCCATTGGAACCAGTATATCTGTTCGACTTCTGCTCCGAATGAGAAGAAAAGAAATAAAGGTTCATCATCCAACCGTTGAAAGGTGCCATAATGGATAGAACGAAGTTAATGAATGCCCCATATCCATTGTAAGCAGACTGTTACTAAGTTTCCCTACTTAGTCCAGTGTGCCACACACTGAGAATAATTTTTGCTCAATGAGAATTTGAGCCCGAAACTTGAGATTAACTCACCCAAAGATCATTGCCTTGTTCCCATACTATTCACTGTAGTCTCTAAATTCCTTTCGCACCTGAGCTAGATGACCCAAGTTTGTATGTCAGACGAGCTCAGCGCTGCTGAGAAAATCATTGAAGAAGTTATAATTGACTTAATGATTGATAGAGTCAAGTCAGAGCGAGGAATGTCTACAGGAGTATAGGCATTGTCCTCCAGATCATTTCCAGATTCCCCTTCCACTGCTCACGTAGGACCATCCCGACTGCCTTCAAAAAGACGATCTAAGATCGAAAATGAATTTAGCCACTCTAAGAGAAAGCATGCCACCTATTCACTGAAGTTGAGAGCCAAGTAGTTGATCTTGAACAAGTTGTCATCACCACAGAACAGTGCATAGAAGGGCCAGTAAATGACACAGTAATCCAGTAATTTACTGAGCAAGAGGTTGTCGGACTGCAGTAGGTCGAAGCAGCTCGAGCCAAGCTCGAAGCATTCAAGGTAGAATTGATCAGACCTAAGTGACTCAGGATGAGTCACATGTGAGTGTTGGGGGCCTATTGGCCCTTGACCAAGTTTTGAAGAATACTTGGTCATATTTGACCATTTTTAGGACTGTGATAGCTTGCCAAAGATGGAGCGCAATGAGAAGCGGAAATTAGGAAATCAAGACCTATATTTGGGCCCCTTTTAGGGTTTTGGGTTGATGTAATGGGAAAGGAATGTCGGCCCATGGGTTTACCCATGCTTAGGCTCATTTTGTAATCTATAAATAGATAGGCAATGTAATAAATAGAAGAGGTTGTTTCTTAGTGCACTTGGTGATTGCTTAGTGTAAGTTGGCTAAAGTGCTAAGAGTTGGATCTGTGTGATTAAGTATTGTAAGGCTTTGTGCATTTTGTGTAAGACTTGCAGAGCTGAGTGCAAGTCCCTGTGAGAGATTGTAGAAGGATTTGTGCTGAAGTGCAAGGAAGAAGGATCTAGCGAACTGCGTAGATCTTTTGTCCTGTGCAAAGTAAGGGTCACTGAAGCTCTGTGTTGTAACCGCTTGACCAAGATAATATAAAGAAGAAGACTTTGTGGACGTAGCCCCAGGGTGGGGGTGAACCATGGTAACTATGTGTATTATTCTCTATGCTTTGATCTGATGTGTTTATCTCCTTCTTGGCTCAGTATATGTTGTGATTAGATAGATCTAGTTATACTTTGTGCTTATGATGTAGAATGTTAGATCTGATATATACGATGCTTGGCGCTTGATCTATTGAATCTAATATATATTTATGTGCCTAAGTACTAAATCATGTTTAGTCTAAGTATTCACTATGAATCTCTGTGCTATCTGCGAAGTACCTGTTGGTCACTATAATTGCTCAATTAATTCAAACAATCAAGTGATACATAAATTGTCAACCCAGGGAAGTCTGTTTATTTCAAAGATAACCACGCCCTATATATGCTCAATTCCAAAAGCAACTTAAAGTTGTAGTAAAGGAAACTATATTAATCACACTTGCCCTGAATGAACTGAAGTTCTGTCTTAAATTACAGGAAAACAACCTACCTATTTCAGATCTTAAAGATTAATCTAAGGAATACTGGATTACATTAAAATAAGAATTGCAACAGGAAAGAACAACTATTCTGTAACCAGAGAACAAGACCCTTACTCTCAAGCAGAGACTTTAGCACCTTATTTCTGATTAACACTCTTTCATGAAAACAGTAATGCAGAGAAGGCTAACTCTATCTAGTAGAGAACAAAGCCATCTAATTCCTTCCTTTCTAAGCAGGAACCCTTAGCCCTATTTCTGATTAGCAC